>JASAND010026026.1:0-16378 GCA_030248195.1 Trissonchulus latispiculum | reverse complement strand
TGTACTTCGTTCAGTTACGTATTCTCTAATTGACTATATTTTTCGTGATCAAATAGAGCTGGTTCCGCGGCGTATATAGTTTTGCTTTGACAACCATGCATTAACATACATATACATTAACTAACATTAACATACATATATACATTAACATTAAGTCCTATTCTGGGGGAGGTGTCTTCTCCGACTCTCGCAACTGGGTTTACCTATATGCGAGAAAAATTCACACCCAAAAATTTTTGGAAAGTTGCCAATAATATTTCTAGCCGTTCCAATCGAAAGAGCGGGTTATTATAACAAGTAAATTGTAAATAGTCCAAGTAAATTGGAAATTTGGCTTGAAATGGCACCATGTCAGATTTCGACCCGCTGGACTACCCGCAACAGAACTAAGCCAGTAAGTTGTCACTTGTCTCTGCACACGTAAGTTATCGCACACAACTAGGCAATGTGTTTTTGCTCAAAAACGTGTGTAATTACACACTTTTTTCTGGAAAATGGCAAGAAGTTTTTGGCGACGGTGTAACGTTACTCCAAAATTTTATACAAACTTTGCCAAATAATCGGAACTTTTGTTTTGTTGTTTTTTGTTTCCACATATTAACGTTTCTGGGGGGCTTCTTAGTTTTATTTTAGGTCATATCTAAGGATTAGTTATATTCATATTACATTGATTACAATTATTTGCTTATTCATTCTACACACCAAGAATTTTCAGTTGCTGATGCAAAAATTTAACTGTGTCCTTGCAAAGCTTTGTGCTATAGGGTGTCTTTCGAAAGAATTTTGCTAATTCGGTACACTGTTAATTGCACTCCTAATTCCTATCAAGTCAAAATTACCCTAGCCTAGCGTAAATCTAGTTGCTGCTTTGTTAAATTCTCTAGCTACGTACCAATGAATGCAGAGGTCGCTGCGTTGTAATTGCTCAATTTCTTAATTTTGTCGATCTGATTTGGTGAAGCTTCAACAAATTTCGCTTTAAATTTGAGTTTTAAATTTTAGCTTATAAAGAACCGGCATCTAAAATACATCAGAATAATTTGTTACTGATAAAATTATATATACATGTATATATTAAGCAAAACGAGAGTAAATTAGGAATTTTTACGTAGTTACACACTTTTTTAAAAATAGCAAAAATTTTTGGAGAGGTGTGTAAGGTTACACATAAGCAGTCGGGCAAAAAACACGCAACTATAATGCTTTGTTTGCAATGGTTCCGGGCTGAGCTTTAAAGCTAAGAGTTGACATTGGTTACGTGTTTTCAAATGATTCCGAGGCCGAGGCGGCAAACAAATTCCATGTTATTTCACGTCCATATGTGCTTGATTTATGATAAAAGCGCCGGCGTCGAATTAGAAATGGAAAGATGTTCAATTTGGCTTTGAATCGTAACAGGCTTATAATAGTGAATTTTGACGAAGTTGCAGGTTTTCGGTTGAGGAGCATAAACTGCAAGGGATGCACAGAAACGGCCTGTCTAATAAGCTCAATTACTCTAGAAACACTGGAAAAGTCAGTAATATTTGCGTATTTCTCAACTAACAGAGAGTAGTAGTCAAAACTCTTTATTACTGAGACTATAGTCAGGCGGTAAAAACACACTTTTCGGATTTTTGGCTAGAACTTTTTAGTGGTATGAGGTGTCAAAATGCTGATTATACAGACAGCTAGGCCTAGTCATAAGCTGTCGTATGAGCTATGCAGCTGCTCTCTGGGGCTTGTCACTTGTCAGAAAAAATTTCCCAAACTGGCGGGAAGATAAAACCACATGGGGGACCCATATGCGAGAAAAATTCACACCCAAAAATTTTTGGAAAGTTGCCAATAATATTTCTAGCCGTTCCAATCGAAAGAGCGGGTTATTTTTAGTATAACTGTATCAAAAAGTTTTAGTTGTTTAGAACAGTTGAGTTCATGGTGCATTTAAAATATGGTATGTTTAACACACAAGCATAGGCAAATTTTGGAAAGTTTTAAAAATTGCTAATTTTCGGCAGTTTAAGCAGCCTATCGTGCTTGAAACGTGTTTTTCTTGTATTTAGAGCCAAACTAACTTGTATTATAACTAATAACTAGCCAAACTTCTATTTATACAGCAAAATAAGCATTTCTGGCCAAAATTGGAAATTTGGCTTGAAATGGCACCATGTCAGATTTCGACCCGCTGGACTACCCGCAACAGAACTAAGCCAGTAAAAACGATACAATAATTTAATCTGCAGGTTCTATTAAACGAATGTATGGTTTAGTTTGACCTTTCCTGCTAATAGTTGGATTAAATTTTTAATTTGATGAGTGGGTTTTTCCCACCAACTCCAGGTCACCCCAGATTATACCAAATCCGGAGTGGTTAGACCAGTATGGCCATGATCATTATGAAGCGCAAATGCCCTTGTACATCTAGCTCGTTTTGGTCTAGTTCTTTCCAGTAGTGTGGCCCGACAAATTTTGTCTAATTTCGGAACTTGGTCGTACCCCAACTTCCACAAATTTCAAAGTCTCAATAAATTTGCAAGGAAGTGGGGGTCACGATTATGCAATGTTCTACGACAGATTTGAACGCTCTTCAACATAGACTATTAAAATCCTATATACAGGTAGGTCATCTAGGTAGCCCACGCAGTGGGTTCTTCCCGCTTAACTATACTTGGAGGAGAGCGCAAACTACCGACTTTAGCGTAGATATATATAACCGCAACTATGTCAAACTAGTTGTTGTGTGACAAAAACTGAAGTGATAGTTAATTTGAGAACTTTCAGTGTTCAAGCATAGTTATTAGTTCTTCTTAAGCTAAGTTTTGTGTATGCATAAGATACCGCATGCATCTATATAGATGTATCGATGCAATAGTACCGTGCTGAAATTTAAAAGCATGGGTTGGCATCATAGTTATTATAACTGAAAAACCTAATTCAGTCGGCTAGGTTTTCCTATGTCTAATCTGCGGAATTCCTATGTCTATAATCGTGTACTCAAAATCTTTTGATAGATGCACTAAGTAACAGTGGGGGAGAGTCGCATCGATGCCAAAACTTTAGAAAAAATCAAGAATTTTGGGAATTTTAAGCAAATTCACAAATCGTAGTCCTTTTAAATCGAATATAAAACAAAGTTTCAGCAATTTTGAGGAAACGTTTTCAAAACTTGTCCAAATTCACAACATTTTCAGCAAAAACGTGCATTTATTTCTTGTTTAATTTACCTTATGGCGGTGCCAGTTGCCCCTGAATTTCGAGCCTTTCTACCAATCCTCCATTTTTTGAGAGATTTCGGACACCCCCATTTCCCCATGTTGAATCGTGTCCTAGGGACCGAATTTGTTGAATCCATTATTCAGCAACAACAACATTATCTTCTGAATCATTTGAAAACACGTAACCAATGTCAACTCTTAGTTTTAAAGCTCAGCCCGGAACCATTGCAAACAAAGCATTATAGTTGCAGTGTTTTTTGCCCGACTGCTTATGTGTAACGTTACACACCTCTCCAAAAATTTTTTCTATTTTTAAAAAAGTGTGTAACTACGTAAAAATTCCTAATTTACTCTCGTTTTGCTTAATATACAGCTACTGTCATATTTTAGTGGAAAGAAAGATTCTTTCTTTCTTTCTCTTCTTTCTTTCTTTCTTTCTTTCTTTCTTTCTTTCTTTCTTTCTTTCTTTCTTTCTTTCTTTCTTTCTTTCTTTCTTTCTTTCTTTCTAAGAAAGAAAGAAAGTTTGGCCAGCACAAATTTGATGGACACATATTGTGCTGCCAGCCCAGCCTGACTGACCTTCTGACTTAACATAAACTCAATTTCCTACTCCACTAAAGTAGTGCTTAAGATGCGTGTGTGTTACATAGGAGTAAAGACGGAGATCAAATATCACAACATTGGAGGTTCTTTTGAAATTGGCTTATAGTTGACAGCAGCTGTCAAGTTAAGTGGCATCTACCTAGGGTAACCGAATTTTCTTTTCTTATGCAACTTTTCTTTCTTTCTTTCTTTCTTTCTTTCTTTTTCTTTTCTTTTCTTTCTTTCTTTCTTTCTTGAAATTTTCTTTTTCTTTCCACTAAAATATGACAGTAGCTGTATACATGTATATATAATTTTATCAGTAACAAATTATTCTGATGTATTTTAGATGCCGGTTCTTTATAAGCTAAAATTTAAAACTCAAATTTAAAGCAAAATTTTGGTGAAGCTTCACCAAATCAGAACGACAAAATTAAAAAAATTGAGCAATTACAACGCAACGACCTGCATTCATCGGTACGTAGCTGGAGAATTTAACAAAGCAGCAACAAGATTTACGCTAGGGTAGTTTTGACTTGATAGAAATGAGGAGTGCAATTAACAGTGCACCGAAGGCGCAAAATTCTTTCGAAAGACATCGACATCCTATAGCACAAAGCTTTGCAAGGACACAGTTAAATTTTTGCATCAGCAACTGAAAATTCTTGGTGTGTAGAATGAATAAGCAAATAATTGTAATCAATGTAATATGAATATAACTACTTTACTAGTTACTAGTTACAATTTACTAGTTATAATAACCCGCTGTTTCGATTGGAACGGCTAGAAATATTATTGGCAACTTTCCAAAAATTTTTGGGTGTGAATTTTTCTCGCATATAGGTCCCCCATGTGGTTTTATCTTCCCGCCAGTTTGGGACATTTTTTCCGACAAATGACAAGCCCCAGAGAGGAGCTGCATAGCTCATACGACAGCTTATGACTAGGCCTAGCCGCCTGTATAATCAGCATTTCGACACCTCATACCACTAAAAAGTTCTAGCCAAAAATCCGAAAAGTGTGTTTTTACCGCCTGACTATAGTTTCAGTAATAAAGAGTTTTGGCTACTACTCTCTGTTAGTTGAAAAATACGCAAATATTACTGACTTTTCCAGTGTTTCTAGAGTAATTGAGCTTATTAGACAGGCCGTTTCTGTGCATCCCTTGCAGTTTATGCTCCTCAACCGAAAACGTGCAACTTCGTCAAAATTCACTATATAAGCCTGTTACGATTCAAAGCCAAATTGAACATCTTTCCATTTCGAATTCGACGCCGGCGCTTTTATCATAAATCAAGCACATATGGACGTGAAATAACATGGAATTTGTTTGCCGCCTCGGCCTTTTTTGGACTGCACTCTGAGCGAAATCTGTCAAATCGAGTGGTTTGCTGACCGACCCATTTGGCCATATTTCTGCTGCTGGCCAGCTCTAGACACAGGCTATCTAGCCTTGGTCTATGCAGGTTAGTACCCCTTGGTAATGGCAAGAAATGTGCCAAAGGATATCTCTGTAGCTCATTCCTGTGGTTAGCAATAGGCACAAATGTCGGGCTAGGTGACTGTACCCTGTACCTAAAAGTGGCCGAGCAGCACCAACTTTGGACGTCCATATTAGTGCTGGGACCGGTTCCGATTTTTGAAACCGGTTCCGGTTCCGGTTCTTGACTACCGGTTCCGGTTCCGGTTCCGGTTCCGGTTCCGGTTCTAGCTACCGGTTCCGGTTCCAATTGATATTTTTGATAAAAAGCTAAAATCACACGATTTTTTATTTTTTTTGACAATTGATATAAAAACTTAATATATTTAACTGCACAAAGCTGTAAACGTGTTTTTAAACAGTGTTTTTGCTTACTTTTTACTATTTATATACAAATATTTACTGTGAAAAAGATATGGTCTGTTTCATTTTTACCAATATGTTGGGGAAATTTTAGCTACCAGAGCTTACCAAAATACTAAGCATTCTCAATCTAGATAAACATTTAGGTACTGCCGTTCAGAAAGCGAACGTCGCACAGAACTTTCCTCGACCAATTTCAAGCAGTCCAGTAAAATTTGCTTATTGATTCAACAGCTACAGTTACAACATAAGAAAGCTTAATCCTTCACAAAGCAGCTAATCTAATCTAAGCTAATCTCGGGGACGAAGATTTTTTGAGATCGAAAACTATAGCAGAAAACAAACATTGGGGAAAATCGTTGAACGAGAATAAAAATTTTCGAGCACTTATGCAGCACACAGATACAACTTACTTCATACCTTTAAAACCAAAAATTGTATGTTACAATAAATAAAATCAAGCTGCTAATTTTTTATTTTACATAGAATTTAATTTTTGCAGCTGAAATAAACAAATTTGTAACAAAAGAGCGCTATTCCCTATCAAATCCTAAACCCATATATCAGCAAAAGTACTAAAATATGACTATGAAATATGAAAATTTTTAATAGACCATCAAAGGCATTCTGTTTCGGTAGCGCTAGCCAATTGCTATTAATTAAATAAGAACGGTACCTCAGGGATACTGTTGCTCAGCTTAACCCTTAATCTGGAGTTGCGCCTTCAGTATACTGGTTTGCTTCAGTTGAAGTTTGCACACAAAAATTGCAGAGGCAACAGCTAAAGCTGGAAGAGTTGCCGTAAAGCATCAAATCCTTAATGCTTACCTTTGTCATCCTTAAACAAGAGTTAACACTGAATACTCCTCAGTCTTTCTTTTTCTATAACCTTTTCAGAAAACTTAAGACATTGACTGAAAACTGTTATTAAAGACATCGTAAAATTGATATCAAATCTTCTGTCATTTACACAACAACTTTCAAAAAAAAATTTCATATCTAAATAGAAGTACCAAACTAAAGTTAAATTCCAAATGCTAAATTCAAATTCATAAGAAAATTTTAAAATTTTGCAAAATTAACCTTGATTGAAGTTTCAAACAACCAAAATTAACAATAGAACCGGCCAGTTCCAAAAGCCACCGGTTCCGGTTCCGGTTCCGGTTCTAAAAATCCTACCGGTTCCGGTTCTGGTTCCGGTTCCGGTTCTACCGGTTCTTTTGGAACCGGTCCCAGCACTAGTCCATATCTTGGGAGCACTTAGAAAAATTTCGATTGCAGTTTTGTAGTTCTCCTAACATTGACATTAACATAAGTGAAAACTGGCTGAATCGGTGATGGTCGAAAAATTGACTTGCCAAACCTTGGTAAATCTTCTCTGAAATCGTGTCATATATATATATACATTGCCAATAATACATAAAACTATAGATGTTAAATTCTTAAGCTTCCAATAAATGTCCAAAGTTTGTACGCATATTTTCGGTCTTACACCCTAGTTTCTTCAACTTTTCTTCTCTTCTCTTCTCACTAGATATTGAACTCACAAGCAAAGGAAATTGTTGTTTTTAAAGGTAACAACACAGTATTCTGCAGCTGAAGTTTCTGATACGGACTTTCAGAATTATTCAATAAGATTCCGATGCGAAGTTTGATCAAAACGTTTGCAACATTATGGGAAATGGGAAGGTATCGCAATTTTAGTGTCTGCAATTGAAAATTAAATTTATGGTCGGATCGGATCGGATCGGTCCGATCCGGGGGTGGATCGGATTGGATCGCTGGCAATTGGCGGATCGGGATCGGATCGGTAGGTGATTTTGGCTGCCGATCCGATCCACATCACTAGTAAATACTACCAAGAATGACCTGTAGAAACTACAATAGTTTAACCTGTATTTTCTACAAAAGCTTTTGTATTTATCATCTACAAAATTGATTCCTGTAGTTTCTACTGGAGCATTTCTAAAGCCCGGTTCACGATGGTGTGCTTTGTGCTTTCCCGGTTCATGCTGGTTTTCTGTGCTTTGTGCTTTCGGTGTGCTTTGGGAATGTTTGACAATGTCAAACATTTTGAGTTGTCCTTTCAGTGCTTTCCAATCAAAACAAGCCTTGCTCTGTGCTGATTGGTCGAAAACTGAAACTGGACGTCACATGAGCACTATAGTATTCCCAATGTCGAAATAAAACTTATTACACGACAAAAATTAAAAATTTAATTTTTGAGACCATAAGTATTTAATAATTATCATGAATTATCTATTGTAAATAAATAAAGACTTCAGGAAAAAATTAATTCATCAAGTTAATTTATAATAATTATTATTTTTAATTACTATTAATGATCGTTATTATTAAATTAAATTATATTATTTAAAACATCAATAACTTCATCCTGTTAATGTCTTTTAAAATATCAAAACTTTGAATTAGTGCTGGGACCGGTTCCAAAAGAACCGGTAGAACCGGAACCGGAACCGGAACCGGAACCGGAACCGGTAGGATTTTTAGAACCGGAACCGGAACCGGAACCGGTGGCTTTTGGAACCGGAAGGTTCTAGTGTTAATTTTGGCTGTTTGAAACCTCAATCAAGGTTTATTTTGTAAACTTTTAAAATTTTCTTATGAATTTGAATTTAGAATTTGGAATTTAACTTTATTTTGGTACTTCTATTTAGATATGAAATTTTGTTTTTGAAATTGTTGTGTAAATAGCAGAAGATTTCATATCAATTTTAAGATGTCTTTAATAACAGTTTTCAGTCAATGTTTTAAGTTTTCTGAAAAGGTTATAGAAAAAGAAAAACTAAGGTGTATTCAGTGTTAACTCTCCTTTAAGGATGATAAGGGTAAGCATGAAGGATTTGATGCTTTGCGGCAACTCTTCCAGCTTTTGCTGTTGCCTCTGCAATTTTGGTGTGCAAACTTCAACTGAAGCAAACCAGTATACTGAAGGCGCAACTCCAGATTAAGGGTTAAGCTGAGCAACAGTATACCTGAGGTACCGTTCTTATTTAATTAATAGCAATTGGCCGTCTACTTTCATCAGTCAGAATCGTATTAGTCAGAATTTCATTAGTCAGAATTTTGTTAGTTAGAATTTCATTAGTCAGAATTTAAATTTTGAAATAATATAAGTTCAAGTTTCATTTGTCAGAATTTCATAAGTCAGAATTTCATTAGTCAGAATTTCATTAGTCAGAATTTAATTTTTCTTGTTTCTTCAAAATTTTGCACGTTGCTGCACAGCTTTTCCGATAAAGTAGGTGAGAGTAGTTTTAGGGCCCCATCAAATGGAGATCCCCACAGGTGTCCCCTGGCATCCGTCTGGCCAACGGCGCTAATGGGTTCCAACTCCCGGGGGCATGACTCAAATTCTGAATCCTTAAATTATGCTGCCGACTGCTTGAAATTGGTCGAGGATGAGTTGCCTGTGCAATGTTCGCTTTGGCTGATGCGGCAGTAGCTGAAAATTGGCCATTGGCCGGCCAACCTTGGCCGTTGGCCGAGAAAATCTCGGCCAGTTGGCTTGGCCAGCCATTCGGCCGTTGGCCGAGAAAATCTCGGCCAGTTGGCTTGGCCGGCCATTGGCCGTTGGCCGGCCAACGGCCAATGGCCAACGGCCAATTGGCTGGCCGTTGGCCGTTGGCCGATGGCCGGCCAATGGCCGTTGGCCGGCCCACGGCCAATGGCCAATGGCCAACTGGCTGGCCGTTGGCCGTTGGCTGGCCAATGGCCGAGTGCTGGCCAAGCTCAAATTTACTGATCTTGCGCGTTAACTAATGTTGAAAAATTTAATTTTGCTGCATAATATCGTAAACATGTTGCTGTATAGACGTTACATTAGATACACTACTACAGATTTTCACTTAGATGTTGACAATTTTTATCGTTATTAGAGTCATTTTACAATTAAATTTGCTAATTGCATGCAAATTTTAAGTGTGCTAACAACGCAGTTTCTAAATTTGTCTGGCGGTGAAGGTCTCATCACTTTAATGTGGTCCTCCAGCAAAATTAAAACAGAGTTATCGCGGGTTGAAGCTAAATGTTTGGAAAAACTATTTTACAAATATTGTAAATTGTAAATTGTACTATTGAAATAAAGTTTAATTAAGTTGACGCCTAATTAAGCACGGTAGACGAATAAAAATAGTAAATTCCAGCTCGCCAACGTTGATAAATAGCAAAAGAACGGCCAATAGCTTACGGCCAAGAAACAGCCAACGGCCAACGAGCGGCCAACGGCCAACCAGTTGGCCGTTGGCCATTGGCCGTTGGCCGGCCAACGGCCATTGGCCGGCCATCGGCCAACGGCCAGCCAATTGGCCATTGGCCGTTGGCCGGCCAACGGCCAATGGCCGGCCAACGGCCAATTGGCCGGCCAACTTCAAACTCCGGCCAAGCCAAGCCAAGCCAACCATGGAAATTTTCGGCCAATCCCAACACTATTGGCCTAGACGTGAGCTGGATTGAGGGTTGTCTGTTGTGCCGAATCAGCCATTCCTTAAATTATGCTGCCGAGCGGTTGGTCCCGGTTTCAATATCCTGGTCCTTCCAGATGTCCTGGTCACAACCTGCGAAGACGTGTGCTGGTTTGGCGATTCTCCACATTGCTGAAGACCATGCACGATGGGCCCGGAATAGGAAGAAGAAGAAGAAGAGTAGTTTTAGAGCAGAGCTAAAATCAACTCT
Organism: Trissonchulus latispiculum; assembly: GCA_030248195.1. Lineage (NCBI taxonomy): Eukaryota > Metazoa > Nematoda > Enoplea > Enoplida > Ironidae > Trissonchulus > Trissonchulus latispiculum. Next base: position 6,061 of record JASAND010026026.1, on the reverse strand, counting down.
TGTAGCTCTTAACTCTTGATCAAAAGACCATTGACGATTAGCGCCATACCAAGAGTACATAATCCAACAGTTATTACGTACCTACTCTTCGCCATTCGGATTCCTTTAGAATTCAAACGAAACTGCCTATCGTCATTTCCTGTCTGTAAAATGTAGGAAGGTGTACGCGGAACCAATCCAGTTGTTGGGGAACCCTTTTGAAAAGAAGTTTTTGCTCATTGCTGGTGGTAGAGCCAAGACACATATTTTATAGCATTTTATAAAATTAGCATCAAGATCAGCCATTTTGTTACACTTTGCGCCAGGAAGAACTGTGCTTTTCTGCAAAATTCTGACAAACGAAATTCTGACTAATGAAATTCTGACTAATGAAATTCTGACTTATGAAATTCTGACAAATGAAAGTTCAACTTATATTATTTCAAAAACCTGAATTCTGACTAATGAAATTCTGACTAATGAAAGTTTGAAAAGTTAGTTTCTGACTAATGAAATTCTGACATATTAAATTCTGACTACTGAAGATAAACCGCAATTGGCTAACGCTACCGAAAAAGAATGCCTTTGATGGTCTATTGAGAATTTTCATATTTCATAGTCCTGTTTTAGTATTTTTTGCTTATATATAGTTTTGGATTTGATAGGGAATAGCGCTCTTTTGTTAGAAATTTGTTTATTTCAGCTACAAAAATTAAAAGAAATTCTATGTAAAATGAAAACTTAGCAGCTTGATTTTATTTATTGTAACATACCTACAATTTTGGGTTTTAAAGGTATGAAGTTAGTTGTACCTGTGTGCTGCATAAGTGCTCGAAAAGTTTTAATTCTCGTTCAACGATTTTCCATAATGTTTTCTGCTATAGTTTTCGATCTCAAAAAATCTTCGACCCCGAGATGAGATTAGCTGCTTTTTCAATGATTAAGCTTTGTAATGTTGTAACCGTAGCTGTTGAATCGATAAGCAAATTTTATTGGACTGCTTGAAATTGGTCGAGGAAAGTTCTGTGCGACGTTCGCTTTCTGAAGGGCAGTAACTAAATGTTTATCTAGATTGAGAATACTTAGTATTTTGGTAAGCTCTGGCAGCTAAAATTTCCCCAACATATTGGTAAAAATGAAACAGACCATATCTTTTTCACAGTAAATATTTGTGTATAAATAGTAAAAAGTAAGCAAATACACGGTTTAAAAACACGTTCATAGCTTTGTGCAGTTAAATATATTAAGTTTTTACAGCAATTGCCAAAAAAATAAAAAAATCGTGATTTTAGCTTTTTTATCAAAAATACCAATTGGAACCGGAACCGGTAGCTAGAGCCGGAACCGGAACCGGTAGTCAAGAACCGGAACCGAAACCGGTTTCAAAAATCGGAACCGGTCCCAGCACTACTTTGAATACCTTCCAAACTTGCTTCCGTGAACTGTGCTTTTGATATTGTGCTTTTTCATCATGAATCATTTGTTTTCTGTCTCCTGAGCACAAAGCACAAAGCACTGTCTCCCGAGCACAAAGCACAGGAAACGAAAGCACAAAGCACAGGAGACAAAGCACAAAGCGCTTCATCGTGAACCGGGCTTAAGAGTGTAAAATCATGCTCAGCTTGGGTAAACTCCTGAATTCTGCGCAAGCCACGCAACTTTGGAAAGGGTAGTTGTAAGGAGACTTAAATAGATCTGAAGGTTTATACAATGACTAGATATATATACTACTCAAAGGCAAGTAAACCGGTTCCTTTGGACAACAGGTCCCACGCCTCAGAAGTCAGAAATCGCCCAGCGACGGTTTTGTTACTATACGTCTTGTCAATTGCTTGCTCATACTTCACTCATACTAATCACTAACAACGAAATGATGGACTGTAAGTCATTTTAAAGCTTATTGGAAGCCCTCCTGTTTATGACTATTGGAGCCTAATATATACTGCATCTTCCACATGCACAATGTTATGTATACTGATGATTATAAAATAACGTGCTGTGCAAGACAAGATTTCAAGTACTACGCTGCAGTCCAATTCTATCGCACTTTACAGTCTAAATTTAATGTGCTCAGCCAACAAGCACTATATACTTCTTGGAGCTCCACTGGTCCCAACAAGGCTGACTTAAAATTTCTGTTATAACTAAGACTTGGGATTATGACTAAGAAGCCCATAGTCTATGCTTAGAGATACAGAAATTCCCTGCTTTAATCTAATATTAACTCAATTCAAAACATTTCACCTACAGTAAAAGCATAGCAACAAACAACTCTAAAAGAAAAATTCAACAAAAACAAGTGTACAGTGTACTGCATAATGTAAAGGTAGAATATGTATACAAATTTCAGTGGAAATAGATAAATAATAAACCATTCCCCCAACAAACAACTTGCATATATAGCTGTTGTAGGTTCCTCTTACAAATATAAAAAGTTTCCTAATTTAGTTTGCAGTATATATAACTTTAAAATGTGCTTGGAAACCTGGACAACAAAAAGTCGAATAGGCCAATTGAAACCTAAACTCCTGAAATAAGCTTTTCATTCACGATGTAAAGGGAAATTGTACAAAGACATATACCTAAATAAATTGACAACACGCAATGCATATTATGAGCACTGTGAGTAGCTCTGTACGAAACAAGCTAAGGCATACCCGCACGATATATATAACGATATTTCTGTTATGCAAACAAACTTAAAATTGCATAAAAATAATAATACTAGGCAGATACAAAGAACATGGCATTAATGAAGTTTACGCTATAAATAAAAGTGGCAAACAGTACGAAACGGGCTAAAATGGTAAATGGTAAAACTTTTTCAAAATTCAGGGCTGTTGCGCGGCCTTCCTCAGAAAAAAGGAATAAAAAAAGGAATTTTGAAACAGAAAAAAAGGAAAAAAAAGGAATTTTCCGATGAAAACTGGCAAAAATAACAAACTTTAAAGGCTATTTTCTTGCTACTACGCTATCGCATTTCATATTATTTTTGCTTTAAAAATTTAATCTGATCGGATAGATTCGACGAAGCCGAGCGATTTTTTCTTTTTACATTGACATCTGAAAATGGCTCCTGAAATCTGTACTGCCGCCCCTAAACTTTTATGCATATATACACAGACTCAAGGCCGCAACCAGGTGGGGGGGGGGGTCAAGGAGTCTAGACTCCCCCCCTAATTTACTTTTTGCAAGAAACTAATGTCCAATATACTGTTTTCGGGCAAAAAATAAAAAATTTGTAACTTCTGGGGGCTCCGCCCCAGACCCGCCGTTGCACTCACCTTGGACCCCCCTTACCAAAATCCTGGGTGCGGGCCTGCACAGACTTATAGTGGACAGGACTATACAGTGGTGGACTTTTTAGATTTTTATGATAAGAAACTACAAACAACCATCAAAATTTGCGTTACGTAACAAAACAATACATGTGCTGAACAGAATAAAATCGTTAAAATTGGCTATTTCATGCACTCTAGAAACGGCAAAAGCTCAGCCGTTACTATAAATTAAATCTACACTTTTCCAGCCAAAGAGACCAAATGCAATACGTAAAGCCAGCTCAAGGTATTATTAAATATATATATATATATATATATATATATATATATTAGGGATCGACCGGAATTCCGGTTCCGGTTCCGGTTCCGGTACTTTTTGGTTCCGGTTCCGGTTCCGGTTCCGGTTTTTGAAAACGTACCGGAACCGGAACCAATTTTAGCGTATTATCAAAAGTGAAATTTTACCAGAATTTTCAAAAATTTTGTAAAATTTCTTTTAACACATTGAAAAAATTGCGAATCTCTGGTAAGCAGAATATTATTTTCTCAAAAATTTTCGCCTGCGGCGCTATTGCATTATATACTCAACTTAGAATGTTTAGATTTATTAATAATGATCTAGTACCTTATCGTTAATTTATTATTATGAATATTAATTACGTATATGATCAAAATATTACGCACTTATATATAATTTAGAAATTCAAAATAGAGCACAAGCCCGCCGATTCGATTGCTATTAGCTTTTTGATAGATACTTTAAAATTATTAATTTTGCTAAATTGGAATATATTGAAGCTTTGGCGTAGACCTATGCTATTTCAAAGATTAGTGCAATGTTGCATAATTATATGTCAGTTTTAGCTCAACTATTGTTTAAATAGCAGGCAATAAGCTTTTTGCTGTTTGTTTTGTATATAACTATAGTGCAGAGTGCAACAAAAATATTAAAAAATTATGGATGGAATAGAAGGGTTTTTAATTATTTTGAAGAAATGTCATTATATAAATTTGAAAATGCAGATGAAACTAGCCAAAAAAGAGAAATGCCGCTAGAAGAAATTAAGTTTAATTCAATTTTTTGAAACTTGTGAAAAATACTTTATTGTTCTTATATGTTTAATGGTAAAAAGTTATATATTGCTATCAGCGACAAAAGATCTGCAGAAAAGTGCAAAGATTTACCTTTTACTCAGAAAACTCTAATAATACGTAAAGTAATTATTTAGTTATTAATTACAAGTTAAGGTCACCCAAAATTTAAAGGTTGATATTCCAAACAAGTCCAATTTTCGAAGCTGATGCTATCTAAATTCATAGCCAGATACAGCCAAATCTTATAGTAATTACGGGAACAGTAATTTTCAGAAAAATTATTTTAATTTATCTATTGACTACAAAGAGAATAAAAGCTCGTTATATTCGCGACAATTTTTGTATATTTTGTGTTTTGAAAATGCTGAAACTTTTCTTGGAGCTCTAGTAAAGTCGTATATAATTTCTAATTATGACTGGAAATTGTCAGGTAACTCATAAAAACTAAACATGTTTCTGGCTTATTTTGCCGAAAACTCGCTCGCAGGCATTTCGTGGAATCAATTTCTACCAATTTATTTCAATTAATTTAATATTCAGTTTAACTAAGAAATTAATTTTATTCGCCTGCCAGTAAATTTCCTTTAGAAGTCAAATTGCATTCAATTAAGTCATTCATCGAAATTCGATGTAATAAAGTAGATAAAATATAACCATTTGTGTCGAGCATGTGCTCGAATAATCATAAACATATATAGACAATATGTTCATAATTTATTCATACCGTGTATATATAATTAATGTTTTAAATTTATAGTGATTTATATAAAGTTTAACTATATAAGACAAAATTCTCTTAATAAATTGCAAGTTTCGTATTCGTGCATTGAAATATATAATATAGAAAATATTATTTTAGAAAGCCATTACAATGTTGTAGTAACTACAAAAAAGCGAAAAAAAATCGTGAAAAAAATTGTCCAAAACGTCAGAAAAAATTTTCGATTTTTGTAGTGTTAAAGAGCTGGTTCCGGTTCCGGTTCCGGTTCCGGTTCCGGTTTTTTAAAGCCAGTTGCGTTTCCGGTTCCGGTTCCTGTTTTTTGGAGTTCCGGTCGATCACTAATATATATATATATATATATATATATATATATATCTGGGCAGCGCCCCTTTGGTGGCGAAATTTGCGGGGGCGGGGGGTCGTTTATGGGGGGACCCAATAGAATAAGCCCAGTAACTTGCGATGCTGCATGGCAGGCTGTTTCGAATGAATTGATAAATTCTCTAAAACGAAAATTTTTTTAATCAGTAGGAAGCACGATGTCGGGGGACATTATTTCCTGGAAAGTGTGTTCGCAGGGTGGAGCGGTACGTGTTAATGGGGGACACTATTTGCTAGTAGTGAAACCTAGTAGATTGATGCTGCACACCTGCGGTAGTTACGTTAGCCAACTCTTGTTGGAGTTGTCCTTGGTCTGTCCTGAGTGGTTATGTGTGTTCAGATCCAGCGTGGTTATTCTATAACTCGATAGGCCGAAATGTAACCAGTTTCCGCCGGGCACCCTTTCCGCGCCCTGAATGGGAAGGATCTCCCCGTCCTTCCTGAGGAAACAACACACTAGCAACTATGGCCAAGGATTTTGCCTTTTTAAAAGTTAAAAAACCTACAGCTTTGGAACTTTTCGTTTCCAATGTGTCTTCTTGTGCTCGGTGCAGCTTAAAACACCTAAAATTAGGCATATTTTTGTTCGAATTACAATCCGCGA
>JASAND010026023.1:0-29301 GCA_030248195.1 Trissonchulus latispiculum | reverse complement strand
GGTCTGCGGCAGTTATGTCTGCGCAGACCATAAGATTATTCAGAATCGATAGTGCGATATCATTTCTGCACTACGGCATTATATATTTCTAAATTCTGCTGCGAGATACTGCCCCTTTTAGGGGCCTACTTGTTTTACTAATTTCTCTAGTTTCGTGAACTCATGTGAATGTCTGAAACGATGTATAAGGCTCTTTCCAACTCCCAAAATTGCGAAAGTGATAGCGTTTAAAAAAATCACCCCAAAAGCACTTCACAAAAGGATGCCACCACCTTAAAACGTAGATCTTTTTTTCTTAATAGTTATTTCTGATGTAATCAGTAAAACATCAGTGAAGGTTTAATAATCATCAGCATGTAATACTTGCTAATATTCTAATTCTCTAATATTTTAATATTTTATATAGCATTCTATTTGTTATAGAAATATAGAAATTGCTGCATAAAACATTCCTACAGATTTACATTGGCCATAATGTGTATTTAATGTTCACTAATTGTTAACCGAAGTAATCAAAGTTAACAAATTTTCTTCCCTTTTTGAGAATATATGCCGAAAGAAACTTCTCCACGGCTTGTTTGCTATCGTACATGATGTACTTGAATACCCTGTTCTGGGAAAATTCGAAATTTTGTGTGAAACTGAGCTATTTTGCATCTAACAGTTTTGGATTGAAGCAGCCCCACCACTACATAGTTAATATATCAATAATTGTTTTAATTGCTGGTTGCTTAGAGGCAGGGGAAATCAAGACTAAGATAGTATTGGACTAAATTTGAAAAGCTCACAAACCAAGACTAATATTTCATATCGTATTATATATTATAATAATGTGTACTTATTTGATTCTGTTAAGTCTTTACGTTTTGTTAGAAAGAAATAACAGCAAAAAAGTGAAAATTTGGAATTCAGTTAAATCTGAAGCAATGGAAATAACTATTCATCAGTGGTACTAGAGGCCTGTATGCATACATTAAGATGCTCCTGTTTCAATTTTAAATATAAGTATCGACTAAATCTTTACATCCAGAAATGTGTATATGGTGTATATGCATGCATAATCATTCTAAATGCGCCTTGTAAAATGCTGCGCGCAGGCGCAGTGTACCTTCTAAAGCTATGCGCGTAGACGCTGTGCAGTTTCCAATGCGCGTAGGAGATGTGCATTTTCTAAAATGGTGCGCGTACACGCTGTGCAGTTCCGGTTCCGGCTCGATTCAAGGCCCGGGCACAACTCTAATTATTATTATTATATTATTGTTTTTTCACGGAATGACTGCCAAGTTCCTGCATATGTGGAGGCTAGAGAACCAGATATAACCCTGCGCAGCAAAATGCTACCCCCGCGCAATGAGCAACAAAAACACTTCACGAAGCTGCGAAGTGGCTTAAAAACCTTAACCGCCGCGCAGCAAAGTGTCCCATTAGTTTGGTTCAGCGCAATGCGTAACAGTAACAGCTTTACACCCGTGCAAACCAAAAACTAATACGGTTCGTAGTGTGCTTCAAACTTCAAAGCAAAGCTAAATGTTGCATGCCACAGCGCAAGAGTCGGGTGGTGTGTTTTTTTAGTTTCGCACATAAATTTTGTAGCACAATGGACAGGAGGAAAAACGCAGCAAAAATTTTTTCCCACACAGTGTGCTGTTGAGAGTAGAGACCTTCATTCAGGCCCGTCGGCCCGGCCTGGGACGAGGAAAAAAAATTGCACATAATTTGGTCTGGATAACTACAAAATACACTCCGAATATGATACTTACACAAGATTTAAACAGGTTTGATTTTGAACGCTGGAAACAGCCGATCACGCCCATTACTTTTTTCGAATGCCCGTTGCGCCCTCAATCTAGGAATTTAAACCTACAGACCCAATTTTGAGGACAACGCACCGGATTTCTATCCTTCGTCTGAAAGTAAGTTAGTAAGATTTGTTTATTTGTTTTGTTTCTGTTTGTTGTAAGTAGAATCCCAAATAGCTCATAGTTGTAGCTTATCGGAAAGGATGGCATTAGCCCGCAGCGTCGCATGAGTACCTTGAGTCTTATCATCTCGTCATTCTCCTAATGCCGTGCATCCCACTAATGAAAACCTTCAGGCAGAAGTCGACCTTCGCAAAGCTGAGAGACACTGAAGATTTGAAGTTACATAGCCAGTAAAATCTTTACATGATTAACAGCATACAGTAAATGTCAAATGTCCTAAAAGTTTCACCTTGATTAGCTCTCAATTAGTGACTCCTCTTTATGAGGACAACACCACGTTAAGCTAAGCTTAACGCCTATTTTTCTCTATCCTCTATCGTAATCAAAATATTAAATTAAATAAATAAGGAGAGTGTCTGTTTTATCATAAGCTTTTTGAAATGCCTCTGAAGCTGATCTTACTCCTTCTTCTGTGCTTTCAGGCCATGGCATACGGTAGGGAGATTTTGCCGCTGCACTATCGATTTCTGCATCCAGGAATTATGCAAATGAGCGATGCGGAAGTGGAGAAAGCTTTTGCTCCATATGGTGGAGTGGTCTTCATGAAATGAGAAGTTGGTGTGAATTAAATGCTTTGCTAAACGAAATGTAATGCATACCAACTGATTATGGTTTGATAAGTGCTGTTTACTTTTTAGTAAATCTAAAGCGTTCTCACTATGGTTAAGCCAACCTTGTAAAGGAAAAAATCGTTCAGGTTCAGATCGAGATTAGACACTAGGATTGAGAATAGTTTTAGTTCGTCTGGCCGTAGTTTTTTGTCCGACCCTGTCAGGTTGACATAATGGTACTAATGAAAACTGATACAAGCAGTAACATAAAACCTGATTTGGAAAAAAAACAAAAACTGTTTATTCCTTTTTGTCCCTCGCCCAGGTTAGAGTTTTGAAGCTTATTCAGTCGAGCTTAAATCTGGCATAGATGTGTCCTTAACCACGCAGAGTTCAAGTATCGACTGTTTAAATATTTTTTGATTTAGCGAAATTTGACTTTGCTGAAAATTTTATGCAGGGGTTTCTTGGATACGGAACAAGAATCTGGACATATTCAAACTGGTAGCCTAGAGGGTTACTGGGTAACAGTAAGCAACAAAAGTAGTTAAAACATATGAAAAGGGTATATCAAGAAAAATCGTTCATATGTTTACAGTCTGCTATCAAAAACAGCACAAAGTTTTCAAATTACCTGGACAAGCAGTTTTCTTAAGATTACACCTTTGTTTAATTCTTTAACAGTAAATACAAGGCAACTATCAAGAACTATTCATCTCTAACTTTTTCTAAAGAACCTCCTGTAGCGCAGTGGTTTCTTACTGCGCTACAAGTGGAGGATCATGTCAAGTCTAGCGCTTGAAAAAAATAAGCAAACCAATTTAACTTTATCCCCCCAACTAGTTTGGGGAGATAAAGTTAAATTTGGGTCAGTAATCAAAATTTGTGTAAAAGAGGAACAAGGTGTACTTGGCGTCCTTTTAGTAGTCATTAGATGTTGTTGAGTAGAAGAAGTTGTTCTATCAGAAGATGAATACAATTCGAATAAAACAAAAGGGCCGCCACGCTTAAGGTGGTGAAAGCTTAGGGACACGTATTGTTGGTTGAATCAAATAGTTCGCAAACTTTCTATCACCCTCCGCGCAATTCCGTTATAACATTTTGACATTTTAGTTTAATGCAGTTTTTGCAAATTGTTATCTGTTTGACTAAAATTATCTTTATTATTTTATTACTTATCTAAAATAATAATAATATATACATGTTTATAATGTTGGCATTGTTTTACTGTAACTTTCTGTGACAATAATACCAATAAAACACAATCTGACACTGAATTATATAGTCCTTTTCGGCAGGTTGTAATTCTGAGCGGGGGGGAATAAAGTTATATTGGGGTTCTGGGGGGGGGGATAAACTTAAATTGGTCCGTTCAAATAAGCTCTATGTAGCACCCTATTTCAATATTCCATCCTGGGCAATTTACCGACATTGTCAAGAGGTGGGCGCCTGTCTGGTGGAGTGGACCACAGCACCTCCATTACGGTGGACGTAATGGACGTACTGATAGCCTTGTAGAACACCTCGGGTAATTGCTATGACAATTATTCAGTGTCAGCATCCCCTTCCCTCAAACATGCATACGTTCTAAGCTGACACTACCCCTAACCGGAGCACAGACTGGGGTGAGGTGGTTGTAAAAAAACTTTATCTATAAATTGCGGTATCATTTGTGCTTGTGTGGGGACCTAAATAAACAGAGTTGAATTTGACCTTCTCTATTGTTAAGTGACTCCAACCTATCTCAGTAGAAAACCATTTTGAGCTGGAAGAAGTCATTAAAGATTAAATTAAGTTAGGTCTCCACGACAGGCACGAAGCCAGTAAGAGTACAAAATACAGGCAGGTATGATAGCTATCACGCTCTATGTATTATAAGCGTTACACATCCTCTGCAGGCTAACGGCTGACCACCCCCCTCAAACTGGAGAAGTACAGAGCGAGTGAGCTTCCTCCGCTTCGACGGGGTTCTAATTATGGGGGGATTGCCGAGGTAAAATTTGGTGAAGCTGTTGGCGTTCAAAGGATGGGTTACACTGACAATAGATATTGTGTATTGTATGTATTGTGTACTCTTGATATAATGAACACTTAAAAGTGCAAAGCATATCCAAGTACACACTTTCTACCTGCTTTAGTATTTACACACATTACACAGTTTAGAATACGCGTTCAATTACGGTTACACAGACTAAACTTATGCTCTCAGGAGGTTCATCTAAATTATGGTGTGGTCGTCGTTGTCTCTGATGTGGTACAAAAATTATGTTATCCAGTGACGCAAGCCATCCCAAGTTGTGGGCATCTAAGCCTTTCACCTTGGAATTCTCAGACTTGTTAGGTTGTGTACACCCTGTGCTGTAGATGCAGACGAGCAGCGAATGACCGCGAATGACCTTCATAATCTTTTAGGGATCCTTATCATGCTAAAATTCTTCCAAACAGGGAAAGGCAAATTTAGCCTGCATTGTTTGAAATCATTGTTTGGTGTATCCAAATATTTGATCAGAATTTGATTTGGCACCTTGAAAGCAGCTCAGGTGTAGTAGTTGAAACCACTCTAGGAAAATTGACATTTTAGAAACACTTGCTGCTTGCAAATTCGCAACTTGCAAAGTTTTTTAAATACCCTTCAGTAGAGCCACATCCAGCTAAAGCGAACGAATAAGCGAAATTCGCAGCTGCTTACTTTTGAAAGCAATTCAATAACAAATGTAGAAAGTCACAGAAAATAATTAAAAGGCAAAATTCCTGGCAAGATATAGGCTCATAATCTAGCACGTAGCAATTCAAAACCCCATCCATATAGTGCTTGCTTGATGATCACGCGGATAATGCAAGAATAATAATAATAATAATATAATGCAGCAGGATTCAGAATGCGTATTTAGTACCACCAACATTAAGTTAATAACATCAACAATTCAAATATTGAAAGTGTTTGCATAAGTTGAAAACTATTTTAAGTTTATGCTAGCTGGTGAAAGTTAGTGCGTAGCCTGCGAGGCAGTCAGCGTAGCTCTCATTTAAGTTCAAGGAAAGAATATTTTAAATTAAATATTTCTTTCTTTTTAAAAGCTTTTTCCTTTTCTTTAAAAGAGGCACATGAATGCAAAGGTTGAAGCTTGCTTGTCGGTTAAACAGTGCACAACAAATGCACTAAGACGGAGTACTTACGATTAATTACGTTTGACCTTTGCCTTAGCTTTCTTGCATCCTTCTTTATTTGTGAAGAATATTCTTTAAAGTCTTGTTTTCTTTGAAGTTAATCATGAGAGTAGTTGTACGTAACAATGTCGCGGTACAAATAAAAAACATAATCGTATATGACCGATAGCCACCCAGATGAAAGTGAGAAGAATGGATAATACCTGAAGAAGAATGGATAATACTCCTGCGAAAGGGTGCAAGGTAGTCACACGCTCAAAAATTGGACCACCCCCGGGTTTGCTTCTGATCCCACTCATCTGCGCTAGGGGCTTGTAGACGCTGTGCTCCATTGCTATTCGCATGAGCAATTTAATGGAGGTTAGATAACCCGGAGCCGAAAAGCCACAAGATGGGCGGGTTCCCCCAGCCTCCCACTGTGTGGACGACATCCAGGCGACACAGCGAGAGTCATACTAAATATGACTGATGGGGAGAAGCAAAGGTGGCAACACCAATCAAGGCCTACCGAGATTCCCAATCAGATGGTGAGAGAATGGATAATAATAACAATAATCATAGTAATAATAACACTAACGAACAAGCCACCAAACGTGTATGAGCCGCCGGAAAACTTGATATGTGGTTACAACTAGTGCCTAGTTTACTCACACTACCTCCATAAAATTATAAATAGAAACTACACGTCTAGACAGATACTCCGGCTGGTATTTGATATGGTAAATACAAATTTTGCTACGCGATAAACAACGATCGTATACAAATAATATGTAAAGATATAAACATATATAGAAAAATAATAAAATAGTGAGATCTGAAATATAGTTACTGGTAGTTGCTAATGGTTCAGTACTTTATTGTTAAATAAAGTTCTGTTTTTGGTTATTCCACTAAATTACAGGATCTAAACTGCATATTTTCAATGGACTGAGCGTTATAGCAACGAAAGCGTTTGCCTCTGTCCAATATAGAAGGACCAAGATCAGACGACGTACCTCATAAACATAACACTACAGTTATTGCGCAAGGTTCCGTATCAAAATGTCTAAATTCAAAACGTCTAATGTTCATAACGTCTACCGTCGAAACGTCTAACGATAAAACGTCAATTGTCAAAACATCTAATTTCTCAAAATTGTGTCATAGGTTCAAAACGTCTACGCTTTCCCAACTTCATATGATTTTGAGTACACCTGTAACTTTTAAAAAGTTTATGCAAATATAATTTGTTTATTGATTTGCTAATTTGTCCCGGTTCTTGGGTTGCCGTTTTTCTTACAAAAAAGGCAACCCTTAAAGGGGACCCTGGGTATGTCCCTTAGTGGTTACTATGAAACTATACATGTTTCTTCGTTTTTACAAAAGATTTTCGCACTTTAATTTTTATTGTTCATCCCGAGATTCGATCCACTACTTCAGTCATAGCCTTGAGCTCAGAGTTAAGGAAATTTAAGACTTAGCTCGGAGATAACCTTAAGCTTAAATTAGTCGTCAGCTAACCTCGACAGATGGTGACTGGATACATCGACTAAAGAAAGGAATCTAATTTGTTAAAGGTAACCCTGAGCTGAAGCTTGGGATTTGTTATTATTGATAAGACCTAAGTTGGTGCAACGGCCTAACTTTAACCCTAAGCTATAGCTCAGCTGCAGAATAGCTAACACCGAGTTAGCTCGGTGTTAACCTAACACATTAATATTCGCGCGTGTGAGTGTCAGCTTACACCAAGCTAGTATTCAGCTGACGCCTATTCTGCTTCATTCCTTAATGTGTGTCCTCGCTAAAGCTATACCTCTATGACAATTGTTGAAAGGCTTACGCTTAATTGTTTGCTTTTCCCTAGTTTTCACTCTCAATAAGCGTCGACGACTACGAACATTTGCTTATTAAGCGTGCGCACCGACGCCTACATTTCTTACGTTAAGTACGTACGTATGTAGAAGACTCTGGAAAGTGAGTCAAACTCTCGCGCTAAACAATTATGCAAAGCTAACACCGAGCTAACTTAGTCCGATTTTTTGGAATCGGGCGTGAATCTATTACAAATCAAATTTGCACATTTGTTTCAAAATTTACAAACACAAAACCAAAATCATATGGCTTTGTGACAGTGTGGACGTTTTGAATGTGTGACACAATTTTGAAAAAATAGACTTTTTATCAGTAGACTTTATGAATTTAGACGTTTTAAACGGACACCTTGTGCAATTAGGGTTGGCTTGTGAAAGACTAGACATCCCGCCCGAACGCATTGGAAAACTCTCCTTTAGTCATCACACGAATTGTTAGTCAGTTGAGAGCTGATCAGTCGTTCTAGTTTCTAGTTGTGGTGACTCACCACCGGTTATTCTTCTCCTGTTGTCAACTTTATTTAAACAAGCAATATTGTCTGCAAAAGATTAAATGTTGCCAGAGGAACACTTATATAAATTGTAGGCCTGCTGCGCAGCGGGAACTATTTCAATGTCGACGTTTACTGGGAAATTAAGCAAAATCCAGTTAAGCAAGGTCTGAAGAAATTCAGCTACTGAACTTAATTTCAACTGCCAATCAGTAACTCTGCTCTTCAAACACGATCCGCTGCTTTCTGCAAAATATTCAGAGAGCTCAAGCCTGGCAGTGGATATACATGTTTCCTTTTATTGAATCAGCGATTTTTCTGATTTTGGTTACTTTGTGAGTCATAGAAATTCTGAAATCGGATTGTAGTGCAAATTATGCTCTGTCATCTTACAGGATTGTTTGCATGCTTTCATGATAAGACCTATGTTTTGCATGTTATTGCGTGGAACCAAGGTGGCAGAGCAAACACAAGAGATCTGCTGCGCTGTGGCGCAGCAGGAAAAACGACACCCTTGTTTTCTTCTAAACTAAACACACGCTGTGGAATTATTCCAAGTATTTCCGACTTTTCTAACTCAAAATTATTCAAAAGGTGATGTTAACTGCATAAATGGTGAAACCAAAATTGTACTGTTGTGTATGGTCCAAGGCCGGACTTAGCTAATATGACACTTTTTCACAAATTGGGCGCGCAAGTGTAGTTGGAAGAGAATTTTTGTCAGATCGGGCGGGTGTTGTTTCTTTTATTATTTTTATGTTTTATTTCACCTGGATGATTGATTTTCTTAATTAGTCAGTTTTACAATACAGGTGTTATTATTTCTGTTGTCAAAGTTTATTTAGTTCTGGTGCCTTTGTATAGGTTTAGGTCTTATTTTTATGGTTTTTAAACCGTCGTGTAAACATTCTATATAAACCTTGCGTGACTTCTTAGTTTTCGCACCTTCTGTTTTGTAGTCAGTTAAGGTAATCTGGTTATGGGAATTTGACATGCACACACTCAAATCAGTCGTCACTCACACTCAATCTTCGAATTTGGTTTAGTTTAAATTGCTTATTTTGTGATTATTCAGCCGAAATCTCTACACCACTTTTTACCCTAAAATCTCAACACCTACATCTCTTCCTTGATACAACGGGGGTAGCCCCGTTCTATCACGTGCCAGTTCCCCTAAATCCTTGATTTTTCCAACCCTTCCCCTTCCGTCTATCTCTACTCCTATTCCATTTTTGTTATTTTGCATTCTATTTTTGTGAATTGATTTTCCCGTTGTCATACGTACATTGTCCTGTTTCTCCCTGTAAATTTGTAAGTTCCTGCCTTTTATGATAAATCCACAAGTTGTTCAGCTTTAACAAAGTTCAAAAATTATAATATACGCTAAAAACTGCAGTTTGAGCTAAACCTCCCTAATTTCAGGATTTTGGAAACTCCCTCCGGGTCATATATTGATCTCCAACTACCCCGCGTCTAACCCCGACACCGACAGGCATTTCAATCATGGTCGCAATCCACTAAGAGCATTATGCATTGCTTATGATTCAGTCATACTGTATGTTAAGTCAGAGTCCTTGTATGTGAAAGCAAAACGCCCTAAGTGATACACTAATTAATTTGATACCAGAAATGTCGTCAGAAGCAATGGCAATCTAATTATTTGCCCTTAATTAGCTTTTCATTGATAGGTCTTGCAGATCAGGCTAATACAATCTGGCTAAGCTTTACGTCATACGCAGGCAAGCCTATGTGTTATATAAGTCTCAAAACGACATGTGAAAATATTTGCTCTGTCATTCTCATTATGTCACTGAAGTTGATCATTCTGTTGTTACTGTGCTTTCTGAGCCTGGCTTCGGTAGGGAAATTTTGCCACTGCACTTTCGATTTCTCCATCCACGGATTATGCAAATGAGCGATGCGGAATTGGAGAAGGTCTTTGAGCCCTATGGTGGAGTGGCGTTTATGAAATGACGAATTCACGTCCAAAAAAGTGTAAAAAAAAACTTTAACTGAAGGACGGATTCTCTGTTAGTTGAAACCGTTTGACATGCAGCTTGTTTTCAATAAACGTCTACTTTGTCTTCGCTGTGCCGGCAAAACTTACAGGTTGTGTGTTTTTGACCAACATGACTATGCTGTGACATTGTGTAAAGTTAATACCAAAATTAGTGACGAGTAGTCTGATTAGTTAACGCTGATTAGTTCCTCCCGGTACGGAGATTCCGTAAATTAGGCTTAGTGAGGTATATAACTTCGTCTTATGAATATTCCAAGAAACAAACCCAGGACAGTAAAAGGCCTCTTTAATCCACTGATTAAACAAGGTCAAGTAAAGGCATGGGCGGGCACTGAAAGATCTCCCTGTGCCTGTTCTACATGTCTGCACCTAAATTTAACGCAATGTTTTAAACTTTTCAGAGCTACATTTGTCACACTTTTCTGTGTAGGGCTCGGGCACTCTCTACCCTCCCTTCTCTGTCGCCTCTGTTTTAATCCACGCCTTCCGAGCGGGTATTTATAGTTTTCCGCCAGCTTAGTCGCTGCAGGTATGCGGGGGGGGGGGGCCGCGTGTGTTGCGAGCAGACATCGCAGGTTGCTCTGGAGGCGACTGAAATAACCGTACACCGGCTTGGCTTGGGGTTCACGTTTTCTATACGTGATCTTCGTTTCTCCGCTTCTTGTCCGCTTTAGCATACAGATCCTCGGAGAACAGCACCACACAGTAGTGCCTACTCGGTGTCTAAGCCCAAGCTAAAAACCTAACTCTCCAGCAGTGATACATATGTTGGGTGCTAGGGTATGCAAAAATTGCCTCAGAGTAAGGGTTAGGCAATTGTGTGGGGTTACACAACTAACACCTAGCGCTTCTACCAGGGCTTGCGGACCAAGAAGAAACTGAAGAGACAGCCCATTGTGAAGTTAGCACCGGCAGGAAAGATATAAATTTTCCATGAGCTGCTAAGCCTAAGTGAAAATGACATTTCATCTGACAAACGTTCAATCATTTCGCTTTACTCTTGTCTAAATTCGTAGGTTCGGATAGCTAATAGATGCAGTTCTCCATATTGGGTAGTTTAGAGTTAGTTGTAGTGGGTTTCGATTCTTGAGTAAGTCGGGTGAAGTTTCGGGGGTCGAGTTATTTCGGTTATTTTGGGTTTTGTCTTAGAGTTTTGGGTTCGGGCGGCAGTTGCCGAAATTCTTTTGCTCTGTTTTTGTCAAAGTTTATGTGATTCTCTCAAGTTTATATTTTGTACTAATTCGTCATCAAGTTCTTGTCTAAATTGAATAAACCGTTGTAATCATTCCATCGATTTCTAGTTGGTCAGGTCCGAACATTGCTCCAGCGTCACACACCACGTTTGTTCACCTGTAATCGAGTTCTAATCTAGAGAGTAAAAGTCAGGCAACAGCATTTTATTAAGATTAGTATAGTCAAACTTCACATGTGGCGACCGTGTCATGTGGTAGATGTTGGAGGAGTGTGACGGTCTTGACCCTAAATTTTTTCGTGCTTTAGAAGATCGACTTCAAGATATTCAACGGCTTTTTGAATTTTTGCAAAATTTAGATTATCCGGACGAGTATAACGATTTAGTTTTGCGACAGAGGTGTTGTGAGCAGGCCCCAGTTATGGATCGGGGGGACCCGCGTGAACTTGGGGAATACACTGATCCGCCCCTCCAGGACGGGGTTCCACCTGGAACTCGGGGGGGGGAGCGCCCTATCGAAATTGGGGGATCCCCTATATCCCCACTACGATTCCCTTGCAAACTTGGGGGGAAAATTCTGGGCGAAATCAAAATATTCCCTGTTGTATGGCTCAAGTCCCGGTCAGTTGCAGAGGTCCACCCCCCCAGTGGACCCAGGCGGGGGGTTCTTCCCAGCCCCAAACTTCGGCCTCTAATACTCAGCAAATTCCACGGCCGTCATATTCTCAGATGTTGAATAAAGCTTTTGGCCCTCCAATTCTTTCTCCCGGTCAGATGGTGCAGGATGGGGGGCGAACCCCCCAAAATCCCTCCCAACCCCCCCTCCCACCGACGCCCACTCCAGAAATTCAGGGAGAAAGTTCAGCTTCGGCTGCGGGTTTAGAACAGGTGTGTGTCGTTATTACGTCCCCGTCGGAAGAAACGGGGGGTTCGGCAGTTCCCCCGGGTCAGACTGTGCTACCATCTGAGGAGGAAATTTTCGCGGCGGCGGCTGCTGTCGTGCGGGACCCGGAAATTCGTGAGCTCCCTCGGGGACATCCTAGGCGGTTGGAGAAAATTTCAGATTTTTATAAGGGAATGGTAGACAGATTAACAGATCAGCTTGTTGCGGAACGGCGTGCTGCTCTTGGACTTTCACCGGAATCAGGAGGGCTAGCGGGGGGTTCGACCCCTGCTGCCCCTCACGCCGGTCCTTCAGTCTCAGTGGCCGGCCATGTCCAGTCGGAGTCGAATGGAGGGGGAGCTCCAGTCTCTCCCCAGTCCCAATATTCATATGGCACTGGACAAACGACAATGATCTCTACGCATAATCAGTCTCAGCAGAATCAGCGGCCAGAAAATACTGTTCAGCAGTCTTCGGCCCCTCCTCCGGCCCATGTCCCCCCTCCAGTTCAGTCAAATGCTCCGCCTCCCCAACAGAATGGACCTGCTCAGTTTAATCATGGATCCCCTTCACACGCAGTGCCTGGACCGCAGCCTCAGCAGCAGCAGACTCCGCCGTATCAGGCGGGCGGCCCTCAGGCTGATGGTTACGGTTATTATGATCCAAATTACTACTATTATGCTCAGTATGGCTATTATGATCCGAATTTACATTTTGATTTGAATCAACAGCAATATTTTGAATCTCAACAGACGCAGCCACAGCTGGCCCCGATGTATCCGGACCCTGTGCCGGGTACACCTCAGAACTATGGTTATTATCTGAATCCGCCAGAGCCTGCTCCTCAGCAGACTCCCCCTCCGTCTCAACAACCGGCGGACCAACAGCCCCCAAATTCGACGCAGACAGACCAGGCAGTTTGTCGGGTGGCCACGGACCACTCAGTGGGGGCTCGTCCTCGGGCGAGGCCTCATCCCACTCCGGCCACTATGCAAGCTACAGATGCTTCTGTTGGACGCCATAATGCTCAATTATACCGTACGTATATGGCAATTCTACACGATATCCCTCGTTTTGAGCCGAGTTTTGACTATTTCGAAGATTGGTTACCACAGTTTGTTTCAGCTGCTACTGTACAGGGGATCCCAAGGGATCAATGGGCCCGTCTGATGTTTAACAAACTGTCTGGTAAGGCTCTCACTTTTGCTTCGAAGGTTGGTCCTAAGGTTGTTGAGTCATTAGACGAATTCATACGTATGATGTCCGCCCAGTTCCCGAAGCCTCAACAATCAGTTTCGGAAAAATTCCATCGCTTTGCTCAAAGAGTCCAGCAGCCTGGGGAAACTGTCCGCCAATACGTGTCGGAGCTGCAATCTCAAGCCTTGGAAATTTGGCCATCGCAGGCAGATCGGGACAGGCACTGCGTACAACAACTTTTTGACGGCATTCGTTCGGAATATACTACGGCCTTAGCATCAAATTTCGGGAAAGGTGAGCCCAAACTGGATGAAATTCTACGTATTCTAGACAAATTGGAATCGCGGATCTCAAAACCTGGTTTGGCAGATCAACAAGCTTTTGCTGCCCCAGTCTTTCATGTTGGCGCCCAGAATTCCTCCAGGGACGGGGCTGCCCCCCTTGATTCGACTCCTGCGACTAGGCTGGAGCTGCGGGAAATGAAGGACTGGTTTGAGACAAAATTTTTGGACAAACTCAAAGAAATGGAGGAAGAAAAGAAAAAACGCTTTCCTCCTTGCCGTCACTGCAACAAGCGGGGGCATCATCCGGATCGCTGTTGGGACAAGGATCCTTCAAAAGCTCCTCCGGGTTATAAAGGTAGGAATAATCAAAATACTCAGGCTCAAGTTGACATGGTGGGGGCCTACCCTCAGATGCCTCCTCAGCCGGTATACTATCCACAGCATGACCCGGCGCTTCAGTCCCCGGGTTATGCGGCGGCCCCTCAACAGTATCTGCCTCCGTGGCAGCATGCTGCGCAGGGCCAGCCTCGGCCGCTGTTGCAGTCTCAGTGGCAGTCACAAGGCGTGGCGGCTCCTGATTCTGTGGCGCGTCCGCGGGTGCCTTTGCAAGCGGGTCAGCCGCGTTACCGGGGGGCGGGGGCGAGAGCTTCCGGTCCTCCCTGTCTGAATGCAAATTTTGTTCCATCTTCTCACGGTCCGGTAGGGGGCGGGGCCCAGCCTAAAAGAGGGGGTAGAAACCCCCAAACTGCTCCACCTCCGACGGCTCAGCAGGTAAATCAAATGGTCAACCAACTTTCGGTTAATATGCTGCAGATTGAGCCCGATTACGAACGTTTAGGCCTCACAAATCAGCCGGAGGAAACTTCGGAACAGGTTTTGGGGGCAAATCTGTCTTTTGATGCTGATTCAGTCGAACATCAAGTGGCTCAAAAATTTCAGTTGCTTCATCGGAATTTTTCTACATTGGCAGCCATTCATGGCCAAACTCACGAATTCATGAATAAATATTTTGACGCTATTCGGTTGCATATCGGGGATATGACTGATCTTTTTCTCCGTTTATGGCCAAATAAGTTCGACTCAAATAACATTTGGATGAATGAAGCTGAGCCGTCGGACTCGTGGTGTGCGGGGGGTTCTCCCATTTTGGCGGGCCCGGGGTCCCCCTATACAGCCCCGTCCGAACCACCTGTCCAAGAACCTGCACCAGCTGAGGCTACAAATTGGGTCCAGGAGGACCAAGGCGAGGAAGTTCTTCCTCCTGAAACAGAGGCTACACCAGCCTCGCAGGTAAGTCCTCATTGTGTGGTGCAAATTTCTGACCTAATGGGCCATTCAGCTCTCGCAGAACCGGGGGATGTCCCAGAAATTGACCTTGAGTCTGTTCTAGCAGCGGGTGAAAACACCCCAGCAATTCTGATTGATGTCAACGGTCAAAAATTGGTTGCGATTGTAGATACGGGAGCGTCCATTTCGATTATCAGTACGGGGGGCCTTGAACGTCTCCTCAGGGCGGGCGCAGAAATCGTGGTTAATTACCCGGATCCAATCAAAGCACGTACACCAGGAAGCGATTATTTGAAACTAACAGGGAAAGCATTTTTGCCTTTCAAAGTTGGTCAAATCCAGTTCGGGTGGCAGTTTCACGTGGCCCCCGATTTTTACAGGGATATTCTGCTAGGTACTGACTTCATGAAAGCTTTTTCGTGGGATATTATCCTTTCTCAGAATAAAGTTTATATGGGTACTATGAACCACGATTTGCTCACCCCTGATCAATTGAGAGCTGAATGGAATACCCGGGATTCTACAGTTTTGGCAGTGGTTTTGGCAGTTGACGTGGTGGTCCCTCCCTCCTCGGAGGTCTGGGCTCAGGCCCGGGTCTCCCCAAGACTGACCGAGACTCCCCATTTGTTTGAACCCTTTGATGATTTTGTACATATAAATCGTGTTTTGCCTTATGGGGGGATTGTTGTGCCTCGGGAAACAATTTTTGATTTTTTGGTTGCGAATCCCACAAACTGCCCGGTCGAATTATCAAAAGCTACTGTGTTGGGGTCCATTAGCCCGGCTGACGACTATTTCGCCACGGACCCTAACTTAGATGTACCGTTGGCAGTCACGAGGGCTCAAGTTAATGTTGATACGTATACCGATGATATGTTGTTTATTGTCGACGAGGACCTCGGGACCCCTCCTCCGCAAATTTCTTCTCCATTCACTGGGTCTTTGGGTGATTCTCCTTTTGATGACCCGCTGGTTCTTAATTGTGATGTTGATTCCACCCAAGGGGACCTCCTGCTAAAAGAGGGGGTGGACCCCCTATATCCGAATGAAATTTTTGACGAATCTGAAAAAATCCCAGAAGCGACTTCTTGTGCCAAGGGGGTTACGGCCCCTCCTGAGCCTCAGTCTCCTCTAAAAGAGGGGGTAGTCACCCCCAAAATTCTGGATGGGGAGGTGAAAACTTTGCAGTCATGTCTGTTTTCGGTTCCTCACCTAGTCGTGTTATGTATTGTTTGTATTTTTGTATTTTGTATGTATGCCTCACCTATGTCTTTGTTCATTTTATAGCTTCTTGTTCTAGCGTGATCTCATCCTTTTCTTTGTTTTAGCTTTTAACTATAGTTTACTTTTTATTATTTTAGGCGCTTATATTTGTGTATAATTTTGTGTTGGCACCAACCTGGTTCTTTCAATTTTGGGTAACTAAAAATTTTTTTCTTAGATTCTCTTTGTTGTTTCCTATATACGTACATACGTATTCTTCCTTAGATTCAATTTTATAACTTCTCTTGCCTTTCTTATTTGGTTAAAATTACATTTTTAAACTTTATTGAATTGTACAATACGTACTTCTTTCATTTGATGTACTGGATTTTTCAAACACTTTTTGAATACGTACCTTGGGTACCCTTGAACTTCTCGTTCTTGAAATTTTTCCTGTATTTTGGTTTTTATTTCTCTGAATTTACCTTTTCTATAACTTTTCGGTTTCGTTGTTTCGAGCGTGGGTTTTTCTTTCACTTTTATGTAATGCACTATATTTATTTTTGTTTTAGAACCAGTTTGGTCATTTGTTTGGTTTTGGCTTCTGTTGGATCAAGTGGTCAGGAGGCCTTTTGGGGTGCTGGTCCACAATTTGGTTTGTTTCCGGATCAGTTCAGGAAAATTATCAGGTGGTATTTTTTGGGTTTTTTTTGTTTTCTTTCTTTTTACTATTTTTACATTTAACTTTTATCTGCTGTGTGGGTCATTCTTCTTGATTTGTTGACGCATGTCGTTCTATTTTTGACTCTTTTAGATGATTTCTTTGGTAAATTTCGTGCTTTTTCTCTGCTTTTACGATTTAATTCATAAACTTTTGTTCATCTGCGTATTTTATTCCTTGGATTCTTTGAGTTTCGTAAACGATTTCAAACTTTTTCTTCTTTTTCTTGATTTTAGTACGTATAGATCTTTCTCCTTGGTACTTTAAAGTTGCCTTTCTCGATTATATTTTGCTTGAATTTTCACTTTCTTATTGGAATAAACTTTAATTGTTGATTTTCGTTGATTTTTCTAAATTCCGCACAGCAGATTGGATTTTCTTTTTAACCCTTTTACAACTTTTAACTTTTGGTGCTCCTACATTTTTCACACTCGCTTTTGGAGTGTTAAGTTGCGGGCCGCTCCGGTCTCCGCATACCGGGTGAGGTGGGCCGCACGCTCCTTAACATTCTTTTTACTTTTTGATTCCGTTTCGTTTAGTTTAGCCTTGAGATTCTCTTTGATAAGCACAGGCCTATGGGGTTTCTCCTCCGCATACCGGGGCTGCGATTCTCCCATTGGCTCTGGAGCTACTAAAGTCATAGGTGGGGCTGTAACTATGTTTCGTCAGTATTCTGTTTTGTTTAATTCTGCCATTTATTAATCATGATTCCTCTGTGCTTTATATGATTGCCTTAATTTTTGTTTTTGTGTGTTCTAGTTAATCCTGTAATCTTTTTCTGTGCTGTGCCGGTGCCGACCCCCCATCCTCAGTGCCGGGTGTGCCCCCAGGATATGTGCTGGATGGATCAGGAGTGGACTTTACCGCCCATTGCTTGGTGCGAAGGTCTGGCGCAGTGTCCTACTGCCATGACGTCTGGACGGTGGCTGCTGGGGCTGGATTCTACTGGTTCTCCGTCGTAGCAGGCCTCCGGATTCTTGGGTGGCCAGGTTTTTGGCTGTGGTCGGTTGGTCTGTTGGCCGACATTGGTAGTTTCGGTCTGCTTGGCCGGTCTTTTTGGACTCTTTGGGCGCACTGTGCTCTGTGCGATTGTCATCTGGTTGGGCGCCTGGTGTGGTGGCTTGTTGGCCGCCCTAGTGATTTTGGGGAAGTGTTTTGCTTCCGGTGGTTGGTTGCCGTATCGGCTTGCGAGGGTCTCTTGCCTCTGCAGTCGGCTTCATCTTCGTCGGCGCCAGGTTTAGTGGGCTTTCCTGGCCTGTGTGGGATTTTGTGGGCAGGCTTTGTTGCCTGTGTCTGCCATCTTGGTTGTGTGGCCTGGTTTGGCCTTTGGTTGGTCAAGGCTTTTGGGGGCCTTGACGGGTTTCTACGCCTGGAGTCTGTCTTGGGCTCCTGGACTTGGGTTTGGTGTCTGTGGTCCACCTACCGCCGTTGGGGTACCAGGCTGCTGCTTTCACGGCTTGTATGGCCATCCGCTTTGTGCTCAGTCCTGGTCCCAGGTGCTTCTTGGCTCGGTTTGGGTTGGGTTGGACTTGGTGTTAGCGGTCAGGAAGCCTCGCGAGGCCTGCTACGGTCAGCCTTGGTAGGATCCGGCCGTATGAATTTTCGGCTGAAAGACTCAATGGATGGAACAGCAACAGTTTGCGGTGCTGGGGAGAAAACCGCCAGTGTCCCTGTCTCTGCACACCCGTGACGCTCTCCCCCAACCCTAATTCTGTGTGATTTTTGTATTGTTGTTTAATCCATGTCTAGGTGATTGGTATCTTTTTCGGGTTCTAATATACTGGTTGTGATTTGCAGGGAGGGAGCCGCAGGGATCAAATTTTAAAATTGGGGTTCAACTGATGATATTTTCTGTTCTTCTTTCGTCAGGGTGCCCGCCACCTCGGTTTATCCGTTGTAAATGTCGGTGTCGGTATAGTTAATTTTTCACTATCTCTTTTCTGTCTGTTTTTCTACTAAATACGGTTACACGGTTTATTTTTTCCTTGACATTTCAAATTTCTTTTTTGCTTTTTTCTTAAAAAATTGGCAATTATTGATGACATTCTTTCTTTTTTCTTGTTTCTACTAATCTAGTATTCATTTGGCATTGTCATGTACATTTTTCGTCATTCCATTTTGTGGCTGCTATAATTTTGGTACAATATTTGATTCTTTTGTTGCTTATCTTAATGCATAATACTTTGTCATATATCTACGTATTTACAATAGCCATAGTATTTCTAATAGTGGGTTTTGTTTCTGTTTTGCTACTGTTTCCTGTCGGTGCTCCCTACTCTTTTGGTACCTGGGTGTACTCGGGCGGGAATTTCAAAAATTTTTTTACGTAGGTTTTGAAGTAGGTAAGTAAGTTTTTGTAGTAGTTTGTCAAAAATGTCTCGATTCAGTTACGAGTAGTTTTACCGTTGGCCGGTTAGCATGTTAAAAAGTTGTGTGCTCAACCGTGGTATGGTGTATGTTCACCGCAGTTATTTACTTTTATCTTTACGTAATTTTCACCAAAGTTTTATCTTTACTAGTACCTAAGGTACCTGTGCGTAACATCGTTTTTATCAAGTTGTCTAACTTAGTGGACCCGTCCGAGGCCGCCCGGGGCCAAAAGAGGGGGTATTATGTGAAGTTAGCACCGGCAGGAAAGATATAAATTATCCATGAGCTGCTAAGCCTAAGTGAAAATGACATTTCATCTGACAAACGTTCAATCATTTCGCTTTACTCTTGTCTAAATTCGTAGGTTCGGATAGCTAATAGATGCAGTTCTCCATATTGGGTAGTTTAGAGTTAGTTGTAGTGGGTTTCGATTCTTGAGTAAGTCGGGTGAAGTTTCGGGGGTCGAGTTATTTCGGTTATTTTGGGTTTTGCTTAGAGTTTTGTGATCGGGCGGCAGTTGCCGAAATTCTTTTGCTCTGTTTTTGTCAAAGTTTATGTGATTCTCTCAAGTTTATATTTTGTACTAATTCGTCATCAAGTTCTTGTCTAAATTGAATAAACCGTTGTAATCATTCCATCGATTTCTAGTTGGTCAGGTCCGAACATTGCTCCAGCGTCACACACCACGTTTGTTCACCTGTAATCGAGTTCTAATCTAGAGAGTAAAAGTCAGGCAACAGCATTTTATTAAGATTAGTATAGTCAAACTTCACACCCCCCCCCCCCCCCCCCACCCCCACCGCCCCACCACCCCCCACCCCCCCCCCCCCCCCCCCCCCCCCCCCACCCCCCCCCCCCCCCCCCCCCCCCCCCCCCCCCCCCCCACTCCCTCCCCACCCAACCAACCACCCCCACCCCCCCCTTCTCTCCCCTTCCACCCCCCCCCCTCACCCCCTAAACCCCAACACCCCCCCCCCCCCCAATTCTGATAACTTTAATGTATATAATCACATGTGATAATTTAAGTAACCCTGTTTTAAGGTGAGGTCATGTTCGCGGTCGCGGTCGGTCAGTCTGCCATCATAAATGGTATTCGTTAAAGGGGGCGTTTTGGGTCAAAATCGATAGTTACGGATCTCGCTCATTTTCGCAAACAGTAGAGGTGCATATGTTATCAAAAACAAGATAATACATTAGAGTTCGAAATCAAACTGTGGCAGAGATATGCAGCTATAAAGTTGGAAAACTTGAAAATCAGCCTTCCAAGGTCATGTTGAGACAGAACGGCAGCGAAATTTGGGTCAACTAATATGACACATTAATTCTGTGGGTTGGCTAATGTTTTATTACTGAAACGACTCCGGGATATCCAGCTAGTCATTCACAGTACATTCTTCAATTGTGCACTGAGCCTTTTTCAGCTAACAGCCCCTCAAACTTTAGCCTGCTCTAACGTTCAGATACTACATTTCAGACACATAGTTCTATTAGAAACGTTGTTCATCGCATCATTAGATATCGAATGATACCAATTTGACTATTTTTGGAAAATTCAAAAATTGATAAATTTGACCCATATGAGATCAAAGGAACCAATAGGACAAAAAGTTCAACCTTGAAGCATTTGTCATTACCACAATATTTGGCAGATATTGAAAGACTTGTGTGCCATAGGTGGCTTTCGAATAGATAATGAGTAAGAAATTATTTAAAAAAAACGTGAAAATTGTGGAAAATTACGATTTCTGGCAAAATTCGCACATTCTGTGGCAAGTTTCTTGAGGGCACTACAAGTGGAGAAATTTGCGACTACTGTCTTGCAAATTCTGTGTATGCGCAGAGTGCTACTATTAAAAGCGATTTCTGTATCTTTTGTCAATCGTGCAGGAGAGACCAAAATGTTTTGCGGGCCCTGCTTTTCATGGTACAAAAAGCACAAATTTTCCAAAATTTTGAAAAACCGCTAAAAATCCTCTACTCAACTGAATTGTACCAGAAGGGTTAGTACTTAGTTGCACTCTATGGTATGTCCTGAACATGTGTGCAATGTTGTATCGCTGTATCTTGTATACAGCAAAAAATTTTCTGCCACAAACTTTTTAACTTAACTTTTTCATTTTCCTATGTTTAAAACATGTCAAGGTCACCTTTGAAGGGCTCTACAGAACGACAGAAGTAATATTACGCAAAACGCTCTTATCTTGTTTTGCGGACTCGTTGGGACTGGGAGTATAAAATATGCAAAAATGAGCAAAATCGGAGGTCGAAAAATCGGCCAAAAAGCGACCTACCCCTAATTGCTGTTTAGGTAAGCCGAATCCAGACATGCTTCACACACTTCATTCATTCGACAGGGCTAGCGTTGTTCCACGTGCCGATGTTAGTATTGGTCAAAGGTATAGCCGGCAACACAAAATAATTTCAGTCACCGCAGAAATATAGTATCATTTTAATTTTCAAGTTTCTGTTTCACTCCGTGTTGTATTGCCTTATTCACTTGTATAAGCCGAACTTGAAGATTGGTCAGCCTCTCCTAAACCACAAAATCAACAGAATCGCAGCTTATAACCTTAAAATTGTCATGTCTAAAGGAAAGACATTCAGTTTCAGTCCACGTTTCGGTATCTTTAGCTAACCTAATTTTCAGTTGCAAGGGCGACATAAATTTGCCAATATCAGTTCCTGCTATTCTTCCCAAATAAGCTTCAGTTTACATAGGTGTCGTTTTCACTAAAACTGAAACCTGCCTGCAGAAGCTAGAAACAAGATGCATTTTTTGCGTTTGAAGTTAAGTATATAGGGGCCAAATTATCTTAAACAGTCCTGTCGTTCTGGATGTGGAGTCCTCGGATAGAAGAAGCGTTTCTCCGATATCTCCATCTCAATAATAATATCTTTAACAGTAATCATGAAGACAGATAGGTAAATTGAACGGTTATCAGCAAACAAATAATACAAATAAAACAAATTGACGATTGACACTTTTGCTGGATATGTCGACAGCTTTGTGTGGATTACAAGGCTGGAGCATTCATTTATAACCAGTTATAACCATTTACCATTCTTTCTTTTGGCTTTCTTTCTTTCAAAATAATATTTCTTTCTTTCTTCAACCTTGAAACTTAAGGGGGGGGTCCATTTTTGGCCGATTTTTTGACCATCTCCGATTTTGCTCGTTTTCACATATTTTGTTCTCCGATTGGTATATTTTAACGAGTTTTTGAAATTAAAGTCGGATCTTTTACGGTTAATGAGTAATTTCACTGCAAAGTTGAGATCTCATGTGTTAAACATAGGAAACTGGAAAAGTTTCACTTTTTTTACTAGTGTCAAAAAATCTCGAAACTAGGCAAAGATTATCAGCATAATTTGGTATCGTTAGAAACGTCTATTTATACACTTTGATTTGTTGGAATTAGATTTTTGATTTTGGCCTTTGAATTTTTTTAAATAATTTTTGAAACCTTCTGACTGCGAAAATTGACGTTTTTCGTTAGTGGAAACTGGGGGGTTGTAACTTTGAGCAAGTATTACAAAAATTCGAAGGCCTAAATCAAAAATCTAATTCCAACAAATCAAAGTATATAAATAGACGTTTCTAACGATACCAAATGATGCCTATGATCTTTGCCCAGTTTTGAGATTTTTTGACACTAAAAATTTGGTTTTTTACCAAAATTTTGAATTTTTTTGATTTTTTGCCTATTACGTGAGTCCATTGCAATCATCAGCTACCAAATGCCAAATATGTCGTTTTTAAGTCTGGTAGCTGCAGTTCACTGTTTACTACAATTATTCCTGCTAAGTAGCCCAACGTGGTCGCTGCATCCCAATCTGTCGGACTGGCACCCATATAGCAAAAATATTGATATTTTTCAAATTTCTCAAAACATGACAAATTTGACATCAATCAAAAGCCCTTAATGCGGGGAACATTTTTTCTTCTTGGGCTATGGTCCGCAAATGCACCAAATTGAAGTTAATGGCTGTTAAAGGATTTTGTGATCTAACCTCAACATTGGCTTTGCTGCTCCCTAAAAGTCGTTAAAAAGGCATGAAATCACGTTTAGCCTGCCAACACCGGGGCAAAATTAATTCTTTAGAGCAATTTTCAAATGTACACCCCATTGAAGCTCCAAAATCGAAGACTGTTTAAGGAAAATTGCTTTAGTCTCAAGCGGTACCCTCGTTTCGCCCATTAT
Source organism: Trissonchulus latispiculum (assembly GCA_030248195.1). Classification (NCBI taxonomy): domain Eukaryota; kingdom Metazoa; phylum Nematoda; class Enoplea; order Enoplida; family Ironidae; genus Trissonchulus; species Trissonchulus latispiculum. Next base: position 5,900 of record JASAND010026023.1, on the reverse strand, counting down.
TACAATTGCAAGCAGTTGATAGCTCATAACTCGCGGAGACATGGATGAAACAACTCAATATTTAAACTTGGTACGCACAACATGTGTGGCTACATTATGTGTAAAAATGAGCGAAATCCGTGACTACAAATTTTTTCATGGTGGACCCTCCCCTTAAGCCAACATCTTCCAAGCTGAGTTTGACTGACAGCTGCAATTAATTTCCTAGTAGAGGTCAAAGGCTATAGCAAAGAAGCTATGTTTGCACTATTGACACGCACGTGCTTATACATATGTAATGAAATTACTGTTTCTGCTACTGCAATTGTTGTTTTGTTCAGTAAAAAGGCGTTTCGCGTTATTACAGCCTCACCTAGCAACCAGGAATAGGTTATTAATAAATAGTATAAGGTGGCCTAAGTAAAGAATAATCTGGGCCCCACCCGGAAACCTACCAAAAAAGGCTAACCCAGTGAGTTATTAATTGGTTCTGTCGAAGATCTCATGGCCAGTCCATTTATCCATGCCAGATAATTGTATAAAGGAACAAGCTTTATCTGCTATTGTCAATTGTAACCTGTACTTGCATTGTGTGTCTGTCAGAACTGCCTGAATTGCCTTGAAATCTCAACAATTCAGTTAATTAACAGGGCTTAACTAAGGTGTATTGACTGCGTTCCTGCGGCCGTATTGAGGCCCTTGAACTACATTAATTAGTGAATCTATTAGGTGTTAGAATCAGTCAAAATATGGGTAATTATCTAGTTTGTCCCAACTCTTAGTGCAAGGATTCGAACCTTTGACCTTTTGCCCTTTTGTACGTGTGTGGGACGGCCGTATTGAGGCCTCCTACAATTACATGATCCCCTATTATGTCAGTCTTGCGCAAGGGCGGTCGTAATTGAGACCCCTTTACGCCCCTGTCTTTGTCTTCTTTCTGTCAGCGTTGCGTAATGGCCAATCTCGGAATAAATCCCCCTTAAACAGTATGAAAACACATAGTTACGCACTTTATTAGCACAATTACGCAATAAACGCGAACATTTACACAATAACATGGTCTCCTTTTCCTAAAATTCCTGAAACAACAAAAAATCACAAATTAAATTATACATTTTTAAATCCTACGCAATAGTTTTAATTCCATTCTTAAGGGAGTTTTCTAACTCCTCCCTTTTTCTCTTCTCCTTTTACGGGTCGGCCTTTTATCTCTGACCGCCCGTCTGTTTGTTTGGAGAGCGTGGAAAGCTCCCAGACCTTACGTGAACGAATGCCATTCATGCATTCATTCACGTAAGTCTTACAATAGTGACCTTATAAGGGTCACCGCTGACCTCCCACCCACAAAAGGCTGAATCCAGCCTTTGCACTACTCAGTACAGTTAGGTAGACAAATATATATATATATACATATATACAGTTATAACAAGAATAATAGGTACTAGGTACTTAACTAACTAGTTATATAGGTACCTATTAGTAGTCTAGGTAGTTTTATACTTTAACTTAGGTACCTAGTTATTACGTGATTTGTTTTCGTCTTTTAGTTTCTTCTGGGTCCTTGATGGACCAAACAGGTGAGGCCCCTTTGCTTTCTACTAAGCAAAGGGAGCCCTTTGTTTTGGCCGCTGGAGGACCAAGTTTTAAGAAAGATTGGAGTTTCTGTTTACTCCAGATTTATGGGCCCCAGCAGAGACCCCTAAAACTTGATACTAAAAATCCGGCCTTTGGCCTCCTTTCTGTCTGATTTAGGGGTCATCTGTTCCCATTAATTTGGGGGTTCTCCAGCCGCCAGACGCGTCTGTGGGCTACCGTAGGTCACGACTCGGTAGCCCAATAGCAAAAGCGTGATCATTCAAAACACCCAATCAGAAGCTAGCAAGCTTAAGGCCAACCCCCTGACGGGGTCTCGACTGCAATTAGCAGTTTGCAGTCAGTGCTTGGCTGGCAGTCGGGGAGAGAGGTTGGTCTCTCTCCCCTAATGACATTAGCTTCATTATTAGCCCCATTATTGTCCGTATGTCTCCGGGAGAGGTGTGTCTTGCGCCAATTATACGGAGGCCTGGACTATAGCACCTCTCCCCCTCCCCCCTTTCCCCTAGGGTTTTTCTTTCAGCAACTGCCAGCTAGGCACTCACGACCTGGCCGCCCCCGTGAGCCCATATGTCTTCGGACGGCTCACGGGGTGCACTGCTTTGGCCCGGGGACCCTTATGCCTGAAAGGCGGTCCCCGGGTCCCTCCACTTGCACGACTTACCCGGGGTCTTCGGACCCCGGAAGACCAATTCTTAGCATTTTTTTCTCGGGCCCAGTGCCCATTGTTTTACATAATTGTAATTGTGAGGGTATGGGCCTTTCGCCCCACCCTCTGGGGTATTGTTTGTAACTTCCTTTTCTTCATTTTTGTGCGCTCCCCCCCTGGTGATTTGCGAGCAGTCGAACCTCGCAAATCACTCTTACAAAAAAGGGCTTTAAAATCGCCTTTCTCTCCATTTTATGCATTTTTCCCAAAAACGCCCTTTTTTTGGCCCAATTCATAACTAAAAAACTATCATGGGTTATTTCTACTCAAAAACCCAATTTTACCCATCATTTCTACCCTTTCTAACTCCCTCTGTTTTCACTCCAAGACCCAATTTTTCACCCTAAAATTAACATAAACATGGGTAGATTGCTTTAAGGGAGGACCCTCACCTACCCACCTTGAGGAAGGGGAGTTAGGCCACTCCCCGGGAGTAGGTCTTTCAGAGTAGGATCCCCCTGTAAACCCCACGGCCGACAACTAGAGTTGCCGGTCATGTATTGTGTCATAACTCAAAAGCCACTGTTATAACCTTGTTGTGCTTTTAATCATCGCCGGATTAAAACATGAGGTTGTTTAAAACACTTTAAAAGCAGAAAACAACCTTCTAACCGCCGTTCAACTTATTTACTATTAAGACGTTAACAGGGGAATACCGGCTCCCCTTATTAACTTACAGCTGTCCTTAGCATATTTTCGTAATAATTGCTATAACAGCAATTATTGTCCCCATTGGCTTTTGCGCACACAAATACAAATAAACGCACACGGGTGATCCCGTGGGAATGGCCATTGCTGGGCCATTCCCGAAATATATCTGCACTTCCACGCATTCGTAGCTATTATTAAGGATTAGTTAGGTTAATATCCTGGGAATTAGCCCCATTTTAGTACTGTTAGGGCTGTAATCGTACTGTGTTGTATAAATGCGGCTCCTCACGTAAACTCCTCCAGTTGAGGTTGTGAGAGAAGTCAAGTATGCGTGAGGTGTGAATGTTGCGTAACTGTGTCTGAATAATTGCGTGAATAACTGCGAAGGTATGACTGAAACTGTACGCGTGAAATAGTGTAGGTACGATTGTATGTGTGTCCACTGTCTAAATGAGCGTGTGAAAGTGGTATGTGTGAGTCTGTATGAATGAAATTACGTCTACGTCTGCTGTGTGTTAATAATAGTATGAATGGGACTGCTCATGTAAACCCCTCGCGGAGGTCTTGAGTGTAGTCCGTAGGGAAACAACCAGTTAGGCAATAATAACTAATGCAGTAATTAGGTATAACAATTAGAACATACATCATAAACAGTTAGGTTAGGTTAGAAATAATGGTTCAGTTATATATTAGTCAGTTAGTAAGTTAGTATTAGTAATTATAGTTAGTACCAGTAATAACGGTTAGTATTATAGTATTACTTAGGATTGTTAGTAATTATTAGTCGTTATTAGTATGTGCCGTCCGGTTATGGATTGATCCCCAGAGGCCCGCGTAAGTCACCTGGTTCAAGGTGCGGTCCCTCTGCAAGAAAGGACAATCTACAGTTATCCAGTTAGATCTCTAGACCCAGGTTAAGAATGGTGGTGACCTCGTTTGCATAATTGCGATAATATGGTTTAGGAACCCAATAGTAGGTTACCAACCCAGGTTAGGGTTATAATTGTTTCCATTAAGTCTAGTTAGGCCTGTAGGGTATGAAATAGGCCTCAGTTAGTATCAGGCAGTTCGTAGTCGGTAATAGTCAGTAATAATCGGTAATATCTAACATTATCCTGTTAAAGTGGCCAGATATGGGCCTTAATTAAGTATTAGTCGTCAATTATAACGAATAGGTTACACTTCATATGCTGGGTAATACGTAGTGATTAGATTAGGTCAGTTTAACTGTAGTTCTAGGTCTGTAGTAAATACTCAGTAGTGCATACGTGACTCCATGCCCGTGAGAGGCGCGGTCAGAGCCTCATTTGCATATTTAGCCAAGTAGGCCGGAACGGCCCAAGCTTGGTCATCTTCGTTCGTTTGACCATCTAAAACGTCAGCTTTCGTCTGTTTTCAACCTAAAAGTATAAAATAACACGTTACACTTTACACAATACACAGTTCGGGTCTCAAACCCGCACGTGAAAGCCAATCGGTCCGGACAATAGTTGCTGGGGTTTTAATCCCCACCACCTCTGTTTCTAATGGGTTTTAACCCATTTGATTCAGGTAGCCGATCGACGCTTGCTCATCGCTAACTGAGTCCTCTGTTGCTGCGAAGATCGATTCTGTCTGGTGCTGATCCTGTGTAAGTCAGATCAGTGTGGAATTCACGTGGAGCGGTGTCCCGTCAGTTCAGTCAGTAGTAGTGTCAGTCATTCAGTGGATCCGGAAGTAGATCCAGTCATAGTCCAGTCCAGCCTTGTTGCCCTCCAGTGAATCTGTTCAGTTCGGAACTATCAGTCTAAGGTATACTGCCAGTATTCGAGAATTGGGTGCAGATAATCAGCGCACCGTGCAGCAGCGTCCGGTTGGTCAAGCCTGAGTCACCTGTTGGGAAAACCGTAGCGTTCAATACCTAAAAGCCTGTTTTCTATTTCTCTATCTAAAACGATATGTTCAGTGAAAGTGGTACCGCGTACGTCCTGGTCCTTACCACTGAAGCTTCTCTGTAGAACAATTACCGTCCTATCTATTGTATTGTAATCTAATATTGAGATCACTATCTGAGGAAGCCGATCCGACCTATCCGACAATAACCGACACTCTCCCAGCCTGTAATTGTCTTTATTCATTCTAGAGACGGACCTCTTCTCGAAATTCAGTTATCCTGGGCAGTCAATTATACGGAGACGCCAGAGCAAAGCCAACCTCGCTCCCACCCGATTCGGATTATAAACAGTTGTTAACTAGTATACCTTGTGTGTGTGGTCCCAAGAGTTACTGTAAGGGACAGAGTCACAGTAGAGGCTAGCAAAGAGCCTAAAAGTTGAGTTGAGTTAAAGCACATAGGATACCGGTCTAGTTAGTTCGCCCGTAGCAGCACTAGAGTGTGTTATACCTGAAGCGAGAGCACTGTAACGACCCCGAAACCGGATAATCAGCCCTAATCGCGAAAGTACCAGTCAAACCAAACCTGAAAGGCAATTCTGGCAGACAGTATCTTGTAATACTGTTAATTGTAAAACTATAACTGCAGTGATTCATTGTCTGCTGGAATTTGGTAATACTGTTTGTGCATTTTGTAACAATAAATAATTATCCTTTCAGCTGCTTCGGCTTTCGCGTACATTTCAGAGATCCCCAACTCTATCCGCATTGAGGTTAGAGTTGAAACGACAGTCGCCCATTGAGACTATAAATCCCGATTCCCCCTGCCGAAAACGAACTCATCCCGTTTGACCCCGTTTTAGGTCAGCTATTGAGCCCTGGTTGTCAGCACACCACTACAGCCGGAGCATCAATCTAAGCGAAGATTCATCTTTGCGTGCCGACCTTGACTCGTGTCTTGGATCCTGATCAGATCTCGCCCAGTCTAGCCTAGTCTATTCTGGCCCTAGCCAACTACATACGACCCCGAACCGAACAAAAGTTTATTGGAGATCACGACCCCCTCTAATACAGAGAATTCCAGCCCAGATCTGAC
>JASAND010026020.1:0-83518 GCA_030248195.1 Trissonchulus latispiculum | reverse complement strand
GTTAACGGGATGACTAAGTATGGTACAGGAGGGGTTATCCTACTTACGCCTAATCGTTTTCAAAATCCCAATTCCTACTTACACCTAATTCTTTCTCTTAAGGGAAGAAAGGACAGCTAGAAATGGGTGTCTGGAAGTAGAATAGTGATAATTTACTTTTAACAGTGCATACTTAAGAAAAGAGAGTTTAGACATGTTGCTGAGGAGTATTAGTCTATTGCCTGCATGTGGTGTTTTTGGATGTTATTCGAGAAAGCTGGGGTTTCTATAGGTAACGAAGATGAAAGCACCCATTATGATGTGCTACAGACACAGTCATACAAGTTAGGTGTGCATTCGTTCGCTGACCACTCTGCCAGACTGATACTAGTATTCGGCGGTCATCGCCAGTGGCGTACCGACATACTAGTTGCAGCTTTTGGTTTTTAGAACCCCGGAAAATATTAAAAAATCAATTGAAATGCGTTTCAGATCTGTGGTCTCATTCATACGTGTTATTTAGTATATGCATGCAAACACAAAGAAAAAGAGAGATCCCATGTATTAGACGGGCCGAAGCCATATTAGACTGTAGGGTGACATCCCTGGTATTAGACGTGGGCGAAGCTCAAATTAGACTGTAGCAGTCGTATAGGTATATTTTCGGTTTCTAATTCTGAGATTAGACAGTAGGAAGTGATCCCTACGTATTAGACGGGACGAAGCCATATTAGACTGTAGGGTGTTAGACCCTGGTATTAGACGTGGTTGGGCAAAGCCCACATTAGACTGTAGGAATTAGGCTAGATATAGTTATTGATTTCTGATAATATCGAAGTAGTCATTTGAATTCATGTTAAATCGTTTATTAATTATTTTGTTATTATTTTTTATTTTTGAAATACAAGGTTTAATTAATTTATTCGAGTACCCTCTTTCTTTCAAGCTAAGTACTAGATCGCTAGTATGCTTCTTAAAAAAGGTTTTGTTGCTACATATGTCGGTTATCCTAGTTATTTGACTTTTTATCCTATTGGTAAAGACAGATTTAGAGATATTTGTATGCGGAACTGGGAACTTAACTGTTTTAAATTGAAAGTCCAATCGCTTGTCATAAAGCTTAGTATCAAAAGTACCGCAATTTTTTTATCTACTTGTATACTTAGGTCAAGAACGTTTTCAGCATATTCGACCAGTATTTACTTTATTAAGTTCTGATTCTTTGGGGGGTACATATCTGTCAAAACTCACATTCCTACTTACGCCTAAAGAATGTTTACGCAAAACTCGGATTCCTACTTACGCCTAAAATTACAGTATCCACTTTCTAAATTTGTTCTGAGGATGGATTAGTCTTATATGATCTAAATAGCAAATATGCGACTCAGGTTAGTTATTGGAAAAAATCCATTTCTTCTGCAAAATTAACAAACTAAATTGAAATATTACAGCACACCTGAATTTTTTAAGTTTTAAAGTAAGGGTATATTTTTCAGGATCAAGCAAACAATTCGGAGAGGGAGTTCGTTTTCATGAAGCTAACTTCAGCAAAACTTAACCAATTTAGCTCAAAATTTGTATAGATGCTTTTCGACTGTTTATCTGACTGATTGCTGTTCATATTAGAATTATTATCTTTATTGGAATATTATTATAGAAAATCATAAATTATTAAAGTATGTAAACTTTCCAAGGGGGCCAAGGGGAACCAAAAATGGCTTGCTATCGATCTTGCTTCAGCGTTGTATCTGGAGTAGAACACCAATTTTAAATCCGTTTTTCAATTTAGCATTTAGTTCAGTACATACTTACATCTTAAGGTACAATCTTAGAGCTTATACTAAACTAAATGAATGCTGAATTACAAACCTACATACCTTCAAATTAGTTTTAGACGACCCAGAAAATCCCTATGAACAACTATTCAGCAAGATCGAGCTGACGAAAGATTATTTGTCGAAACGTTACATTGAATTCTAGATTATGATTTTTAATTAGATTATTAATTCCACGCATTATTTACATTAAAACATTGTATAAAATCTATGCGGTAAAGACATACAAGTAGATTACGGTAGAGTCGTTTTAGGTGTAAGTAGGAATTGGAGTTTTGCAAGGAAATATTTTAGGCGTAAGTAGGAATTTCAGTTTTGAGCTTTAGGCGTAAGTAGGATTTTCAGTTTTGTTATCTCTAGGCGGAAACATCAAACGTTAGGCGCAAGTATGATAGGTGTAAGTAGGATACACGGGCGTATTTTGACGCCAAATGTAGTGCTTTACTTATTCGATATTCACAATATTCCCAATTCACAACGATTCTCACGACAAACTCAACCTTTTCGTACAAACAAAGAAATACAAACATAGGTTCAGAATACGCATGTTATGCAAAATTTAAGAATTTAGATATGAAATTTTGAAAATGTTTTAATGGGAAATTGTCATACCACCTCAGTAATAATTCAAGTATATATACATATATCCAAATACAAAATGGGATAACAAGTAAAATAAACGCCCCAAAGGCAGAGCAAGCCAAAATGACGCAGGAATCGCAATATTACTATAGCAGACTCAGACATTCATGAGATGATAAACTTAATCTAATCTATAAAATAAAATTATGTTAATAGTTCCCATTGTTTACATGAACAACTACATACTACAGAAATGGATACTGAAAACATAGCAACAATTTGTGTCAAATTATTAATTTCTTGAAAAATGTTTAGCTATATTACAGTTTTACAGACATTTGTAATTCTTTGGTTGACAACTATGTAGAACTCGAGCAGTAAGTTTTCGCGGTAGAGATCTTCTTTGCGCAGTCTAAGTTCAAAATTTGGCAAATGGGTTTGTGTTTGGTGTAGAACTTGTTGGCCGGACTCTTGTTGTGGGAAACAATCTTTCCTTAACATCTTTACTGCATAATATATAAATGAAAGGATTTGCAGCACTATTTACCATTGCCAAAGTACCCAGCATACTTTCACCGAGCTCAAATCCAATCACTCCATACACCTGCAATTTATCAGTTATCCAGAAAACAGTTATATACATATAATAAACTACACAAATGAGTCCACACTGAAAAACTAAAGATTTTTCTTTTTTTATTGTGGACGTTTCGGCTGCAGTTAAGCTAGCTTTCTTAATTTTATAAAAGATGATGATATAAGTAATTAATACACAGCACGCCAAGCAGTTGGACAATACCCAAACCCACCACATTGCAAAAACTGAGTAAGAAGTTTCTACCGCACACCCAAACCGATATGTATACCCATGCGGTACATTATAGTAACAGCCAGAAGTATACAGAAACAAATTCGTTGTGATCGACAAAACATAGCAAAATGCAATCACATAATAAGCACGTTTTACAGTGTACAAAGAATGATACCTATTTAGTAAAACAATGGCTGCTAATCGATTGAAACATATACTAATAATATGTAGAAGTAAGTTCCAGGTAGCTCCGTGATGTAAGAATCCTCCAACGTAGACAAACCACCGGGGCAAATTTAGCGGCCCTACTAATGCCAGTGGAGTTATATAAACAAGCTGAAGTCCCAGAACAGTCATGTCCAAGACTCCTAAACTTGTGGCTAAAGTATAAAATGAATTTTTGAAGCTGCTGGATCGGTATTTCCAAAAAACCCAGTTCACTCGGAAGTACACAAGAAGACCACACCCAGCAATCGCACCTGCCCAAACTAAATACAGCATTAATGTTGGCGTTAGCTTAAACTCGACAACATGATCTGACAATTCCATATCGGCCATTTTGTGATAATGCCTGAAAATTATCAACTGTAATAAATAGGCCAGATATAACCTTCAAGCAATATCGTTTAAGATGGGCAGCATGCACAATCAACGTACGGAATGTACAAAAACATGCCTTGCTTTTAGCTTAGAAAGAAGTGTTAGCAGTTGGATAAAACTTGCCTCAGAAAGCCCTAAAACTGGGTGTGGGCCAGATATGTCTTACTTAGTTAGTACAGAGTTGAAACAGAAACATCTACATGAACCAAGAACAGTAACAGTAGTGGAGAGGGGGAGTAAAATGGAAATCAGTTCTTTCAAGAGTTTATAATGGGAAGACTAAGAGCCTACTTCTTTAAAGATTAAAATGTTCAGATTAAACGGATTAAAATGTTAACGGCTATTCAATGGATTAAACGGATTAAAATTAACTCGTTTAATCCGACCATTTTAATCCTCGGATTAAACGAGTTAACTTTAATAATTCGCGTAGGACGCGGATTTAATGCACGAGGATTAAGAACTAGTTGGAAATGTACGAGACGGATTAAACGGATTAAATTTAATCTTTACAAGAACAGCGATTAAGCAGGTCGGATTAAAATTACTCGCTGATTTTTTAATCCGAAGTTTGAATAAAGGAACCGGATTACATTAAAATTTTAATCCTAGGTGCATTAAAGGAGCATGATTAAATGTAATCCGTTTAACTCGCTTAACTCGCTGGATTAAATTTTAATCCGTTTAATTCGAGGTGCTGTTTCTTTAATGCGGATTAATTTTAAGCTAATCCGTTTAATCTTTAAAGAAATAGGGCCTAACTCTTCCTATTATAAACTCTTGGTTCTTCTAATACATAAGTAGCTCTTTCTAAGGACAGCAAGACTAGGCAAACTAAAGTCTGACCAAAAAATCTTGGAACCGAACAGTCAGCACCAGTCCTGAGTTATCCTTAGAAGGTAGCCTATATAAAGTATATATTTTTAGAATCCTCAGGAGAAGGAGATTCCGATAATCCCATCATATCCGGTCTATACCCGGTTACCGGATACTAAATCGATAAAAACGCTTCAGATTCGGAAGGAAAAGGCTAATTAATTCATACTCTAGTATATTGGTCCTTGGCTCAAAACATTTCCGAAAATCGGGTCACATCCGGTCCATGTCCGGTAACCGGATGCCCAGGTCACAAAAACTGTACAGCAAGATGGGTAGGTCGTACAGTTTCGCCGATTGGATTTTTGGATTCCTCGGGTCGAAATTAGTCTGTATCCAAAATTTTGTCCGGTTAAGACCAAAATTGCGTGATCTATGGTCGTATCCGGTTCGCAAAAAAACCGGAAAAAACGGTTTTTCCGGCCTGGTGCTCGGAATCGCGGATTAAAAATGTTCCTTTTTGGCACAATGAATGTTTGGGAGGCTACTTTCATTTTACCGATGTCAAAGCAATCGAATATCCGGTCCATTTCCGGTTCTGAGCTTTGAAGTTTGAGATTTCATGGGCTGTTATCTCAGTATCCGGTTGGTCCGGAAGTCAAATTATTGCATTAAAATTATATTTGGTCTATCCCTAACCAACACCAACCTCAAATTACTTCATATCTGCTGTAAATTTTGAATGGCAGCGTTTTAAAAATGGTTCAAAAATAGGTTATATTGCATGCGACAAAGCTAAGCGTATGGGATCAAATCTCATGTCCGGTTTAACAATTAGACAAAACAAACAAAAATCACCCATTTTTAAAACGCTGCCATTCAAAATTTACAGCAGATATGAAGTAATTTGAGGTTGGTGTTGGTTAGGGATATACCAAATATAATTTTAATGCAATAATTTGACTTCCGAACCAACCGGATACTGAGATAACAGCACATGAAATCTCAAACTTCAAAGCTCAGAACCGGAAATGGACCGGATATTTGATTGCTTTGACACCGGTTAAATGAAAGTAGCCTCCCAAACATTCATTGTGCCAAAAGGGAACATTTTTAATCCGCGATTCCGAGCACCAGGCCGGAAAAACCGTTTTTTCCGGTTTTTTGCGAACCGGATACGACCATAGATCACGCAATTTTGGTCCAAACCGGACAAAATTTTGGATACAGACTAATTTCGACCCGAGGAATCCAAAAATCCAATCGGCGAAACTGTACGACCTACCCATCTTGCTGTACAGTTTTTGTGACCTGGGCATCCGGTTACCGGACATGGACCGGATGTGACCCGATTTTCGGAAATGTTTTGAGCCAAGGACCAATATACTAGAGTATGAATTAATTAGCACTTTTCTTCCGAATCTGAAGCGTTTTTATCGATTTAGTATCCGGTACCCGGATATAGACCGGATATGATGGGTTTATCGGAATCTCCTCCTCCTGAGGATTCTAAAAATATATACTTTATATAGGCTACCTTCTAAGGATAACTCAGGACTGGTGCTGACTGTTCGGTTCCAAGATTTTTTGGTCAGACTTTAGTTATTAGTTACTGATTAGTCTGACTGACAAGATTAGTTACTGACTATACATTTATACATTTTTATACTGACTATACTATAAAAGATACCCATTGATCGGAATAATGCAGCACAGGCCTCAGGACGGTATAGCTTAGACCTGCATGAGATGCAATGAGACAATTCATGCTGTTCTGTTTAATCACATCCTATGTGATCATGGACTACGCAAAACTAATTTTATTAATAAAAATGAAACTTCCTGCACAGTTTGAAGTGTTCCGTGGGATTTCCTATTCAACGAAGCAGTAGTTAATGATTTACGGAACAGGAACTAGTTAACAAAAGCAGCAGTCATGTTGACTGTTGACAAATGCAAATAACTTGTGAGTTAAAATTAGAAGAAACTAATCCGGTTGGCGAAGCTGCTTTCTTTTTTACTAATTCCTGCTGCGCCGAAACGCTTTCCATGGTTCCATAAAAGTAATGCTACTCTACTAGTACTCGCAGTACTAGTGCTAGTTGCGAGTGCTAGTGTACCACAAAAGTTTTAGCTAGACTCGGCTGGATTAGCTAAGCGAGAGCCAACTTCCCTCACTATCAGTGCTGATGATAGGCGAGCACTCGTGCTGCGAGGGCGTAATAATTCAGCAACCTCAACTTTAACATGGTGATTCCTTCTGAGCTCGTATTGTTGGCTCACGGCTCAAATCAAGATATTTGATGAAACCTTCCTAAAGCACTTATTTCAGCTTTCTAATACCCCCCGCGCAATCCCGTTTCAAAACTTCGACATTTCCCTTCAGTGCGGTTTTTGCCAATTTTTGACAGTTAGACAACAAGTGCACAGTTTATAACAATATTAATTCGAAAGATCTCGTTGTGCTCTACATTTTTGCTTTTTGAAGCTACTTTCCAGCTTGCTTCTATTGTGAGATATATTTTGGCGTCCAAAGGTTGTCATTTCTGCAGAAATCAAATAATGAATTACTACTTAAGCTACGCAAGCCGTAAAATTAAATTAAAGGTGTTGATTTGAATGTCTCACTGAGGCCAATTATTGGAAGCATGGTCACCTTCCAATTGCTATCCAATAGGCTGCTATCATACAAAATATAGTTTTTCCAGAAACATGACCAATTTTTTCCTGTGGAGAATTTATGGGCCGTATTCACCAAGCCCTGGTAGCCTACCACTGGTAGCTTTTATAGGTTACCAGTGGTTAAACTGGCTTATCTGAGTAGGGGCAAACGCTTTCTTCTGTTTAAAGGATTAACTTAATGACTCTGTCCACTTGAAATCAGCAGGGGTCAATTTCTTTCCAGTTCTACCAATAGTACAGTTTAACTCTGATGCACAAGACAGAAATAAAGAGGGGGTGAGTGTTAGCTAAATGAAATTGTATTTGTACTTATGTATTTCATCTAGTAGTAAATAGATTTCACTTATCAGTTTGAAATTTCTTGAAATTATTAGGAATCTAATTATATATCAATCGATTGAGCGAGCAGTTATTTAGTTTGTAAAAATATGAATAATTATTAATCCGTTTTTAAAGGGAACTAAGTTAAATTCAAATAACTTTCGAATTTTACGATTTATATACAACTTTAATGTTTTACGGTAACATTATTACAAACAATAATATAGTAATATTAATGTAAACTTATAGTTTTTAATAAACTAGAAAGCTAAAATGTAACTCTGCAACAAGTTATTGTAGCAGCAGTTTTTGGTAATTACTTTCATTCTTAATAATTTTAACTTTACTTCATACAAAACACGTTTTTAACATTCACCCCCTTTTTATTTCTGTCCAGTGCATCAGAGTTGAACTGTACTATTGATAGAACTGGAAAGAAATTGACCCCTGCTGATTTCAAGTGGACAGAGTCATTAAGTTAATCTTTAAACAGAAGAAAACGTTTGCCCCTACTCAGATCGACATAAGCCGTTAAACCAATTGGTTACTTACAGAGATCCATTTCACCAACATTTTCTAACCAGTGGTAGCATACCACTGGTAGCTTACCGAGAGGTATTTTGCAAACCATCCGTGGACGTGGACGTGGTTTGCAGCGCATATTTTTAGAAATAGATGCTGATTTTTGTGCTATTTTTCGTCAGAAAAAGTCAAAAATGCCTTCAGTGTTTATCACGCTTTTCATTTATCAAGCGAAAAATAGGTTAGAAAAACATGATGTCACACAAGATTACGTTTTAGAAGTATAATCCCAAAACTCCAATTTACAGATTCTTTTAAAAAACTTCCATGTGTGTGAGAACTGATACAAAACCAAATTTAATCTGAATCTTAATTAACTGCAGCTAGATTTCTGTAGCTGTCGCATTGCAAGTATATATGCTATTAAATATTTGCCAAAATTATATGTCCCCAGCCAGAGTCACTAGCTTATAAGAAAGCAATTAACAAAATATTTGAAAGAATAAATGGGAAAACGACCACTAAGCAAATAAGAAAAGTTAAAATTACATCAAATATAATTAATCAGACTTGATTTATTCACACTAATTAAATATATAAGTGCACGTGCGAATATGAAATGATTTAACTTTATGAAACACTTTAGGATAAAAGAAACTATATTAAAAGATTCACACTGCAGTCTTAAAAACACTTCTTGTGTTAGTAAGAAGGGGAAACACGTGCCAATATGCGTTAAACAATGCTCTGCTTTTAACTACTGTAAGTAAACCACTGGTTGGTTAACAACCAGTAATTTAACCAATTGGTTGTGAATACGCTCGGCTAACCAATTGGTTTTCTTACCGTCTGTAACCCTATCACTGGTAAGGCTACCACTGGTAGGGCTACCACGACTTGGTGAATACGGCCCTATGCCACCTAGACGCCTGCCACTTAGCACATGTGTTCTACACAAAAATACCCCGGGACCCATTTAGTTGCCATTGCTGTTTTCTAGCTAAAGTAGCCGCTCATCAAAGATGGGAAAAGTAGGCAAAATCGAGGTTGCGCTTACATTTTAGGGCCCATGTCAAGATAAAAGTCACTTTTTGATGCGCTCTGATCTACCACTTGAATTTCTTGGAGCTTTCATTTTCATGGGGGTTCTTGGGGTTCTGGGGGTTCTTAATGTTTTGTAGAGATTTGATCAATAACTATGTTTAGGTTCATTTTTTGATGGGGGTTCTGGGGGTTCTTGGGGGTTCTTAACTTTTCGAAGAGATTTAATCCGTAACTACATATATTTAGGTTCAAATTTGTTATGAGGGTGCTCACATTTTTTCAAGAGATTTGATCCTCCACTATTTTGTTTTAAGTGTTAGCTGGAAGTTCTGAGGGTCCTGGAGTCCGGGTATACCGAAAAGTGTGTGCGTTGCCTGTACCTAGATCTAGGACGAAGTTGTTCTTCTTGTCGTCAGTTTTCGATTGATACCCATTGTGTATATTGAATGTAGCATATACACAAATTTCAGTCTAAATTTATGAGAAAAGCCAGGAGTACCCCCCCCCCAGTACGCCCCGGTTATATGCTACAAATTTGATGATTGGGATACTTATATACGTATCATAAACTTATCATGTCTGCGGAAGTGTCCGTTGCAGGAAAGGATCCGCAACGTAGGCACATACAAATCAAAGTCCTGGTTACAAACGCATGAAAAAAAATTGAGAACCTCCTTTTTTTCTGATGGGGGTTCTGGGGGTTCTAACTTTTATCTTGACATGTGCCGATTTGGCCAGACTTTAAGTATATGCTAGAAGTCAGAAATTACAGAGTCAAATATTAACACATCCCCTGACAAAATTAACTTAAATTTAATCCAACAAGATTTTCTCTCGTGAGAACGGAAAATGGACTTTCAAATTTAGTCGGATTAGATTTGAGCAATTTTGGTGCGACCATAATGACTAATGAGAGTTTAACAACACAAGACTACTAACAACTATTCGCCCGCTATTGAGCACTGAAAGTCCAAAACAGCTATTCCATCAAACTACTAAAAGTTTCTGGTTCTTGGCATTAATATTACTGGCCCAATGAATGGAGCTGAACCTATGACTGGTGTCTGTAAAGTGAAATAAAATAACAATAAAACACACTGCAAGAACTTAGGTTTGTTGACTGAATAGTGAAACTATTCAACTTCAACTAGACATGTACCAACATGAACTGCGAATTCTGTGGCTGAAGCCAAGTTCACTAGCATTGACGGACATTCAATGCGAGTCCACTCCAGTCCAGCTAAAACTAAAACGTTCCAAAACTTAAAATCTTAAAGCTTGTTTACGAAAACCATGCCCTTAGTTTTCAATCACTAGTAGTCTTTGCAGGAATAATTTTGTGAGAGTCCTCGACCTCGGTTTTATAAAAGTAATGAACCTAAGTAAGTAACCTTTTGAAATTGATGACCACGCTTTTAGCCATTGTTTTGTAATTAAACCGAATCATTTGTGCAATTGAGTGGGTAATGGGTATAAAATAAGCAGACAAGCAGCTTTAATTCTAATTCAAAGAGATACAGAAACTAAATGCCTACTGTTGAAACGAAATAATTAGAATGCTATTATGACGAAGTTTCTTTCATAATAGGTTTATTATGGTCGCGAAAACAAATAATTTCGAACAACCTAATTACTCTATGATATCGATGCAAATGAAGAATTCAATTTCCGCCAATGGCACTGAAAATTTCTGCTGTTTGCGTTTTATTATGACCCAATGTCAAGGAAAGTTTCCGCAATTATGTAGAAGGAAACAAACTGTTTTTCAATTTCCCGAATTTTGACAAAAATCCTTTCGTACTCAGCTCTGTCTTTTCATCTTAGCACTAAGTCGATAACAATATACATTCAACAGAGTAAAGCATATTTCTTATTATAAAGAAATATGCTGGCGTTTCTCCTTATTCTAAAAAACGAGAAAGGCGAACAATTCGTCTGGCAGTAAAATGAATAACAAAGAATTTATTTGTCGTTACTGCTTACAAAAGAGCACAAGAAAGCAAAAAGTGTACAGCAACAAAATGTTCTATGTTGGAAATAAAATTTGATAAATTAAATTATCGCACAAGAGATGATGCATTTTTTGTCCAGTCTCCTTTACGCATCTCAGAAAACAGTCTTCCGAAAAATGCTGCCGAAATCCACCCAGCTGCTAGCAAGGCCAAAAACGAGGCCGACTCAAAAATCAGTCTCGGTGAGAAAATTTTCCAAACCATCAAATGTCGTCGAAGCAGGAAACATGCTAACATATTGGACATGAGCTAAAGTATGACACATAAAACTGTCAACAAACATACTCTAAACTGAGATAAACTAAAATCCATATAAAATTCATCAAACAGCATCTCAAGACATAAATAAAACGTATGAGTTAATAAAAATAGAATGTTTATATGTTAAATAAGTCAAAGAACGACACAGAATGATGGATCAGCATAAACAGCTGTCCCAAACTTATTTGGTGAACTGCTGATACGCCCATATCCCTAGCGATATATAACTTAACACAATGCTTGGAAAACCGAAAAGTACCCAAAACTTGTCAGCCAGCATAAGATATGAAATTTCAAACACTATTTGTCTGTTAACCTTGCAACTATAAATAGAAAGCAAACTTGCTACACATATGTATTACAAATTAAGGGGACTATCCATCCACTGACAACAAAATTATAAAAAGCTGTTCTTAAACTGGCTAGCTAACTTGACCTACATAGTACCAAGAGTACATCTCGGGGGGGGGGGGGTCCCACTTACTATTGTTCAGCATGTGTTTATATGCGTTTGAACTAAAACGCATCTGATTGGCTAATCGCTTACCTCATGTCAAAATTATGTGTATAAGTGGACCCCCCAAGAGATCTCAGAGGGGGTCCCACATAGCATTGTTAAGCGTGTGTTTATATGCGATTGAACTGAAATGTATTTGATTGGCTACTTAGCTACCGTAATCCTCATCAGTGCATTTCAATGCGACCGCATATAAACACACGCTTAAACAACGCTAAGCGGGATCCCCCCTTGAGATCTCGGGCGGGTCCACTTATACACATAATTTTGACATAAGGTAATCCATTGTGAAGGGCTAAGCTTCCCACTTTTGGTATTATAAACTCTTGATAGTATCAAGAGTATATAATAGATAAGAGTGTGACACTCTTACACTAGCATGAACAAATCATGCTAGGTAGGCTCGGTGTGTTAACTCGGGACCCCCCCCCCCTCCCGAACTTCGGGGGGGGGGGTCCCACTTTGCACTATCTACACGCTTTCACATAAGCGTGTGTCTGCTCGCTGATTGGCCCATTAGCCCAAGGCTTACAGTACACATTTTATTAGTAATTTTTAATTAATTAATAATAACTTTAATTAGGTTAATGCAATTAAAAAACTAACTCAACAACTTTGTAGCATTTTTCTGCTCTTTTCAATGATATAAAAATTGTTGCATAATACAAAAATTCGAAGGAATGTAATCTGCAACAATTTTTATATCATTGAAAAGAGCTGAAAAAATGCTACAAAGTTGTCGAGTTAGTTTTTTAATTGCATTAACCTAATTAAAGTTATTATTAATTAATTAAAAATTACTAATAAAATGTCTACTGTAAGCCTTGGGCTAATGGGCCAATCAGCGAGCAGACACACGCTTATATGAAAGCGTGTAGATAGTGCAAAGTGGGACCCTCCCCCGGAAGTTCCGGGGGGGGGGGTCCCGAGTTAACGCACCGAGCATACCTAGCATGATTTGTTCATGCTAGTGTAAGAGTGTCACACTCTTACTATTATACACTCTTGATAGTATACGTAGGTATGCTTAACATTTACCTTAAAAGACCCCAGAAGCAACAATCCGATGTAATACATCAAAAGACTACGACTGATATAAGACGATTGAGTAGACAACAAGACGGCTTCTCCTACTGCTTGAAATTCTAGTTCATTGTGGGGTCGTCTTTTCGAACGAGCAGCTGTCAAACTGAAAACCCCCAGTTTCCCCGGGAAGTAGGACCAGAGACTGAGAAGAGGCAGTGCAGAAGTGTACAGAATTGTGGAACAGAAAATATTGCACAAAACAAGAAATGCCTAAAATCAACAATATCACTGAATTACAAAAAAAGATGAATACAAAATTTGAATTCTCGCACTTTGTAGTAAGTATAAACGTAGTATTAGTCTCACAAAAGTAGTGTTTGTTCAATTGCAAAAATATTCCTGCAACTTAATGTAAATCTGCAGTTTTTTTTAAAAACGGTCTGTTAATAATTTTAGCGCACGATTAAACCAAGTATAAGTCTCTCTGCTTGTTCGCCTATGCTCCTGTTAGGTCTGCAATGTATATAGGTGACAACAAAGACAATGTACAAGAACACTGCAGTAAATACGTATATACTTGTAAAGATTGATACTGTAGGTGCTGAGGCAAACCAATGAAAGCAGCGTCCCACGGAATGGCAGTGAACGTTGGCATATGACCTGTGGCATAGAACCACCTAGTTATCTGCAGTGACCAAAAGCACATAGATGGAAACTGAAATTTGCAATCAACTAAAACAAAAAATTTCAAAAGCATCACCTGCTTGCTGGGAAAACATTGTTACATAATTGCAAAACTCGATCCAATAAAATTAGCATCACTAGCCCTACATCAGAGATGCAATCGGTTCACTTATCCGCGACCCGGTAGAGCTCTGACCCGGTGACTCGATGACCCGGTTTTCCAAAAAATTCCAAAATCCTACCAAATATTTTCGATTTTTCTAAAAACCCTAAGTAGTTGACGTGCTTGCTCTGTGACCAGTAAGAAAAGCGTAAATTATGGCATAATTAGTTTTTGGTTGACAAAGAAGCAAGAAAGAGCTGGTATTATCACTTTTTCAAATTTTCTGAATATTTCACAATTATAACAAGTGGGCCCCTAAAAGGGACATTATCCCGAAGTTGAGGACACATATAATTTAACGTGAACCTAACAAACCTGGATAACAATATTCAGATTCATATAGACGATCGATTAAATTCGACTTTTAAATACTTCAGCGAAGTGGTTTGAGTTGGTGGGTGATGTATGGCTTGCTGCCCTTTTTTCTATTTCTTCATTGTTGGAATGCGCAGAGGAATATACCTTATCTTGTGGACAATTAATTAACCATGCTGTTATCGGTATGATGTCGGAAGCATGATGTATGAACTATTTCAGAATATATTTCAGCCAAAATTATTCCGCTTTGGCAAAATCTGTATTTTGTTTGCCTGTAGAAACAGTTGTTTCGCCAATCTGTGACTAACCAAACTTTTTACTTGCGGGGTGGTGAGGTCATCAGAGGCGCAATGCAAGAATACAATATCTTTATCAACTGATTGTGGTGCAATGGCACCAAAAGCTGAGAAATAGCTCACCAGACAGCATTTAATATTTAAGTAACTAAGGACTAAAGTTCAGCCAACTAATTTGCATATCGAATCAAGCTGCAGCTAAAATGTGCTGTTTCTGAATCCAATCGTGGGGGCACTGCTGGAAAGCTACAGCGAATTGAAAATTCAAGTTCAAACAGGGGGACTGTATTCTAAAACTCACAGGATAAAGTAATCATCGCAATTACGACTTTGATCACCATCCTGCACTACACAATGTCACAGGAAAATTCGCTCATGAAACATTTTCGAATGTGCACCCTCTACACAAAAACGTAATCCTTAACGAGCTGCAACGCTGAACATAGGCCACAGTTTTAGTGTTGTCAATAGGCGGTTCATTTTGACCTAGATTCGATAATAGCTATCCCGCCTTTAGGCGGGATAAAAACAAAACTTTCGAAACTTGTGGTAAATCAGGATTACCGCGTGAGGACTAGAGCCTTAGAACGGCAGGGTAGCCGGCGGCCTGGATTATTTTAGGCTAAAATTTATGGAGAGGGAGGCTTTGGGGGGGGCGCCAAGTTGCCCCCATGGGTCACCAAAAATGGAAAGCATATTTTTGAAAAAATTTGGCGAATTTTTTTAGTTTTTGTGCGAATATTGCCAAAAATTGCTAAAAATGACTACTTTTAGTTGTTTTTTAAGCTAACATAGCGAAAATTGCATTAAAAATCGGCGAAGCCGAAAAATTGTTCAAAAATTCAGGATAAAAATGTTAAAATATGGCCATTTTTTGGGTTATCGGTGGTTATGGGGGAAGGTCCGAATTCATGGGGGACAGGTCGCAAAATGGCGGACGACCCCCGCCCTCCCCTCCAGTAAAAATAAGCCAGGCGGCCGGCCCAGCTGAGTGTCTGGCCGGCAGCCGGCGGCCGGATTGAACCGGCCGGCCGTTCTAAAACACTAGTCAGGACCAGGTCGAAGCTCTTGAGTCTTGAGAAAGTGACCAGAACTGACTCGATTACGTGGTGACCCGGTTCCATCACTGACCTACGCACAATTGGCAAAAATCCAAGCATTTGTACCAAGCGTATAACGTCCTTTGTGAGTAGATTCTAATTAAACCTAAGAGCTTACCATCAACAGCAGCACTGTGCAGCTCAAGAAAGCAAATCGACTGAGCAGCAGCTAAGCCTAGTGCCACAGTTACGCCACTGCCCAATATCAAGGATAAGAACAGTAACAGAAAAGACAGTAAGGCAACCCAGCTACCAGTTAAGCCACTGGCTAACCCGAAGATGAATCTACGTGTTAGCTGCTGTGGATTACCTAAAAACAGGACTGGATTTGGATTACTCATGGCACCCACCCGCGAATACATACAGTGCTCACCAAGTGAACACGGTCAGTCAAGCACATTATATAAATTACATTATATAATGACATTACCAATAAAACTGAAAAATATTCAGTTAAAATTTCCCTGAATTAAATTTTCTTAGAAACTTTTATAAAGCTTTTTATACCGTCAGATTTAGTTTTGATATCACAAACGGACGTTAAAAGTGGTCTTCTAAGCCAAGCCAACAGGCAAAGCAGCAGCAATCCATAAATAGTGGCCGGAAGGGCGATCTGGAAAATATGCCGATAGCGCTCCTGCAAAGAGACCGGGAACCACTGACTCAGCCAATGGAACCAGAGCAGGGCCGTACTGCAAGGTAGAGCCCATCGAAATCCCAGAAGGACCAAAGCCAGAGAGGAATGGACATGAGCTCCAGATATGGTCAAATGACCGTTCCACTGAAGAAAACCTGCAAAAATACCAACCAAAAGCAACCAATGCACAAGATTACAGTAACAGACAAACATAAACTTACATTTATATTTGCGTGGAATATCAAAATATAGGCAAACAGATTGCAGGAAGGACAGACATGCACAATTGAACAAACAAAAACTCCAAATACGGACGAGATTTTAGTTAGCATTCTTGTGGAGACGAAACGCCTAGTACTAACTGGGTACCTAAACCCTAAATTTGTCGCTCTGAAATACCGTGCGGTGCGGACAGCGTTCAACGCAACATCAAAAACAAATAGCTCATAACAAACAAAAACTACCTCCAATTAAAATCAACAGTGCCAACAGAGTCAAGGTGGCCAGGACAAATCTAGTCTTCCTAACAAGATCACTGTCAGTGGCTGACAGGGAAACAAAAGAGATCACTAGACTGGAAACTTGGCACTCCGACTGCTCTTCACGACATCGAGTCCAAAGCAGACCCAGTCGATTACAGCTCAAACTAACAAGTCCATATAAAAGGGCCGAATTGCGCTGAAATAACGACACTGCAAAATAAGTAATGACATGCATTTTTCTAATTACAAAAAATATTTCGTCGTCTATAACACGTTGTGTTAACGAAGAAAGTTTTGTTTCTACAAAAGATAATCCGCTACCCCGCTAGCTATGTTTTAATTTCGTAACGAACGGGCATGTGCATCATCATTTTTGTGTAGTACAAATTTGAAATCCGGCTATTGGAGGTTGATTAGTTTGTGCTGTCGATGCCGGATAGCAAAATAACCACCAGTGCTTATGTTTGCAAACATTGTATCAAGAGTGCATAATTGCACTATTATTAAGAAGAAGAGTAAGCCACTAGAGGGCTTCTCTTCACTGCATTGTGTAACGGTGCTCCGCCCGCAATACGCGAATGTTCCCCCGTTTGGGGGGGGGGGTCGACCAAATCGACATTGCATACCCCCCTCCGTTTGGTGGTGGGGGGGAGGGTAGCAGACTAGAGTTCATCAGATTGCAGAAACCCCCCCTCCGTTTGGTGGGGGGGGGGGGGGTAGAGCAGAGGATTACGGTAGTTTTTGTGCTATTCGAAAATGGGTCCCCGTTCGGTGGGGGGGGTAGCCAAAAGTGGTCCCCGTTGGGGGGGGGTCGCCCACAGCCAACCAGAAGGGGCAAACCCGAGCCTGCTTGAGCGACTCTCCCCCCCCCAAACGGGGACCCCTTTCAGCGACCCCACCCTCAAACGGGGACCACTTTTGGCTACCCCCCCCCCCCAAACGGGGACCACTTTCGACTAGCCCCCCCCCCCACCAAACGGGGACCACTTTCGACTAGCCCCCCCCACCAAGCGGGCGGGGGGGTATGCTTGTCGACCCCCCCAACGGGGGAACATTCGCGTATCGTGGTCGGAGCACCGTTACGCAATGCCAAGAAGAGGAGCCCTCTAGTGGCTTACTCTTCTTCTAATATATAGGCGAAAATCATGGACTCTTGATTGTATTAATGTTAAAACGAGGGTTTGACACTTTTTAAAATTTGTATCATACGAAAATGCCATAATAACGCATATCTGTGTAACAAAATTTAAATATCGACATCGAAATATCATAAGTTATCGAACCCCTGGATTTAAAGTGCTTGCGCTGACAGTGCCCTTTTTCAATTTGTGAGCATCTCATATTCATCTGAAAATGCATGCGTCAGCAATTAACGTGAACCGCACAGGTATGATGATTTGCTGAACCACCGTTTTTATTCCAACGCAACCAGCATTTCTAAAACCAGGTGTAATTTTTTGGAACAGCTCCATTGGCAATAGCCACAGAGAGTACTAACCTTAGTTTTATTGTTTCTTAAAGCTCCCAAAAGCACAACCACAATTAGACTTGAACACAAAAAGGTTAAGGTGGCGTCTTCGTAGACCACAAAACTGTTCGAGAAGAAGCCAATCAAATGACCCAGAACAACAAAGACAGAAACGGCATAAACTGGGTCAACAAGCACCTTCTTAAACCATTTAGTCAAATATGGAACCAGCCTAAAAATATTAAAATTGAAAAGGGCACAACTTGAGGTACAAAAACTGACCCTGGGTAGCAAAAGACTGGGCAGATGATTCACAGACCGCTTTAAGCGAAGACTATACTCACGCTATGATGGAATGGTAGTTCTCCAAATGCCCTCAGACATCTTTTCAGGGGTCTGGCATTTTTTAGTTGGGGGAGGGGTGGTGGGGATTCCCACTTTTCGGTTCCCCCTCCACTTTTCGGCAAGCCCCCACCCACTTTTTTGGGGGTTGCCCAAAAGTGAAAAAATTAAGTTTTTGAGGTAATATTTTCAAAACTTTACGAACTTTACGCAAGTTTTAGCTAATTTATGGGCTTATAAGTTCATTTTAAGTTTAAAAACAGCGAGTGTTTTGCGCTTTTAACTTAAAAATGCTAATTTTTCGCTAAAAAATTTAGGTATATTTATACCTTGGGCTCGTCCCCCACTTTTCGGAAGTCCCCCCACTTTCCCTTCCCTAGGAGGGGCGAAGCACCCCTCCACTTTCAAAACCCTAAAAAATACCAGGGCGTTTCCGGAAAATACATAGCAAACGAAGACAACAGCCCATTTCAGCCTGAATGTATTCTCATCAAGAATTTCAACGGGGACTTCGGAGGGTAATTCATTTAACTGAAGACAATCTCGGGGGACAGTAACCAGATTTTAAGTTGACCATGTTGAAATGACGAAAAATGCTAAAATTTACCACTAAAATACTTCATACCGAAAACAGGTATAAAAGACTGAGACAGCACAAAGTGCCACGAATAATTCTATCATCACATTGCTATCGGAAATAGAAAAACTGATCAGGCCAATAGTAATCAATACACCAGCTGACAACCAGCAGTCAACGCGCAACTGAAAAGCCAGCAGAAGAGCACTACATAACAGGATCGATTCAACAAGCAGCACCAATCCGAGAATCATTAATGGTTCCTTGAACTGAACCAAAATTTTCTGAAAAAATATAATTTCTTTCGAAAACATTCATTTTGAAGTTTGCTATAAGTGGAAAATACTCAGATGCTGATGAACAACGCAGAATTTGTCGACATATATGATTGAAAATTGCTACACAGAATTTAAGAAATGAAAAATTAATGCTACTCGGAACTCCAATCTAATCTCGTTCAGGGTGTTCAGATAATCCTGCATATTAGGATCCTTCTGTAAGGATAACATATCCAATTTGTGAACAGCAGTTTGCAAAGAAGTGCTGAGAACGCCGCTCCTTTCCTGGTAAGCTTCAATATAGTGTTTCATCTAAAATGACCCAATTGTGCAAAAAATGAAACCGACCTACAGAAAACATAAAAAATACAATATATCCCACCCAATATAACTTCCAACATTGCATCAAATAAACCGAACGATACGTATACATTTTTGTTAATTTTGCTCTGAATTAGATTAAACCAATAAATTTTTAATTTTTTTCATAAAAACGCGCAGTCCATGTTTGCTGTTAAACAAAGTAACAGTTCACCCTGGGTAAAAAAGCACTTCTCCCGAACACCAGAACCCGCCATCACAACCAGGCTGGTTGTGCATTAGCATCAAACTTACCAATTCACAGTTCACACTAGGGTAACCGAATTCACAACGTGTAACAGTACCACAACCAGTACATGGTAATCAAATATTAAGTTACTCACTTTCAATGTCAATATAACACTATAGCGTTTGCAAGAGTGAATAATAGATAAGGTAAGAAATTCTTACACTACTATTAACTAAGCATGCTAGGCATGCTCGGTCCGTTAACTAGGTATCCCCCTGTAACTTCCGGGGGAGGGGAGGGGAGTCCGACATTAGTACTAATTACACGCTTTCATATAAACGCGTGTCTGCTCGCTGATTTGCTAATTAACCTAAGATTTACCGTAGCTAATTTAATAGTTATTATTATTAATTAATATAACTTTAATTAGGTTAACGTAACTAAAAACTAATGCGACAACTTTGTAACATTAATCCTTTTCAATGATATAAAAATCGTTGAGAATTACATTACTACAAATTTGGGGAAGGGGGTCCCGTGTTAACGCACCGAGCATGCCTAGCATGCTTAGTACATAGTAATGTAAGAGTTTCCTACTCTTATCTATTATGTGCTCTTGGCGTTCGTAACATTGCATTCCCTAAATAGAAGAGAGAGAAGAAGAGAAGAAGAAACAGTTTACTCTTTGTCTTGCAAATTCAACATTGGTTTCAACGTTGGAAATACCTGTTTAACATTATTTCCAACTGCAAGGCTTTGTATTTGCTCAGGCAGCCAGTTCAGTACAACTTTCCCAAGGTTGGAAAAAGGTATCGGGACTCCTAAAACGGCACATAGGCTAGGTACAAGATCAACCTGCTGAATTTCCGTCTGCAATAAAAGAAAGAAAGCTTAGTTCCTGCGTCCCAAGACATGTTGTTGTACAAATCAACTAAATTAAAACATGAATATAAAAGCATATGCACGGTCCCGAAACCAAGCACATTATCAGTTTAAAGGTTTTCTCCTAAAAGACTATCATCATGGCTCTAACAGAAAACTGTGGATTTACATTTTTGGCTTACGTTGTAGGAACATACTTTGATAAGCCGATGGAACAACAACTAACTCATTATTGGGGCTTGCAATGCCGACATCGGTGGAAACTGCAGCTTCAAATTTCAAACCTAAACTCAGAAATGATATTAATAAATAGGCAGATCCTTACCAAATGCTGCTGCAAAGTGACAGGGCGGAACGAAGAATCCAGAAATCGAGGCGAATAGGCCATCAGGCCAGGAGTTACTTCCAACGGACTGTCGCCACCATGGTCGCCTTCCGGAGTCATTCCGTGATCCCCGAACACCAAGAGTAAATCATCGTTCGAAATCAATTGGGATACATTTCTACAGTTAACAAGTAAATTCAATTCTATTGAGTCCAACGTTATCTTCAATTCTTCTCAAGAAACACGCCATAATAAACCTATTTTCAAATTTAAACTTAAAAATAAATTCATTCGGATGTTGTTGTAGAAGGATGTTGTCTGTCAGTGCATTTAATATCTACCGAAAATAGTTAAGCTACAACCAACTAAAATAACTCAAACCTAATAAAGTCATTCATTTCTCGAAGTTTTCTGGCCATTTCAGGGTGTTCTGGACCATAACGATGACCGCAGTGATCAACGCCCAGAAAATGCAATATGCTGATATTATAAACTGATAAACCTGTGGAGAACAAATTATAGAAATCAAGAACAAATAAAATACAAAACAATAACAGTGACAGAAAAACTACCGACAATATATCTTTTAGAACAAGAGTTTTTCGGGGGCTGGACTTCGGGCCACTCCCCAAAATTGGGAGCCAGCCCGGGCCCAGCACACTACTTTGTAGGCCGGTCCCCACAACGGCCCCGTGGCCCGTCCGCAACGGCGGCCCCCGGCCCCAAACCATTCTAAGCTTGACATTTCTGTATAGACTATTTGTATTGCTCCACCTAAAACATGCGTTTAATGCACAACTGGCTGCTATGTCCACCAGTACGCATAGCTGATGTGTCTGCACGCCTTCCGCTTTACCCTAACGCATAATATATAACGATGTATACACAAAGTGTTTCTCAATATTTCTGCAACTTTTCTCTATAAGTATGGTCTTGAATGCCTGGCTGCTGTTTACAGCCAACTAAGCTTGCTGTCGTGCCGTCATATCTCTTAATTAACTGAGTCGAGTAAAGGACAATCACATGGGAAACAAACAAGGTTTAGTTGCGAAATCTGCTTCATTTTAGTCAGCCTTTTGTCAACAGCAGATTGACGACTTGGTTCCATTTTGCGATCACATTGAAGTTTGGTTTAGCCTATCTGTAATGCAAGAAAATTAACCTAGTTGCTTGTTTGTACTGCTACATTTTTATTTGTAATTAGAAGTTTTTCTTAAGATAGGAAATGGAAACAATGTCTGTAATGGTTCTTCCTAAAAAAGCACGCTTGCATGGTGCCGTGACCGTCTGGGGCCATCCACTCGGGCGGCCCTAGAGGCCGGTTGGTGGTCGCCTCCCAGGCTGACCCCCAAAGTAGTGGCCTAACCTCCGGCCCAGTCCCCAAAATTCGGGGGGGGGGGCCAGCTCAGCCCTCCTTTTAAAGAATCGAGGACAACTCTCGACTAAGCTGTCATCAACTTAAACTGGGCAGGGCAGGCATACCAGCACATTATGTCCTTTTTCATAAATTTAACATTGCTTACTTGATTCCAATCACAATCACCACGCCCAATTTTTTCCAATAATAGGTCTGATCCTAATATAATAAAAATATGGGAAACTTGTAACGCCAGGAACGTTATCTGCTTACTTTGTGCCAAAGTTTCAGAGGCGAGATAACTCATGATTCCATTATCGACCGTATCCAAATCATAAACATCAAATGACGAGAAAGGCAGAGAAAAATCAAACTGATCTGGATAAAGACCAAGCCAAGTATCATCTCCTAGAAACTGAAGACGATGATCGTGCTAAAACAGAAAAAAACGTGAAGCATAATTTACACACAAGGGAACTGATAAAACAAAAAGGTTAATTAAACAATAGGAATCAGATGGTAAGTTTACACGTAAAACTACCCAATAGGCATTCTACTGAAGTGAAAATTGAAGGCCACGACCTCTAAGACGCTCAACATCGATGAAAACCCAAGAAACAAAACTTAGGCCCTTCTTAAAAGTATAATTTTTAATTTGAGTTCAACATAAGCAGCATTTTTGTTTTCAAACATTTAAGACTAAACTTCCAACAAATATCTATAAGTCCCCTATACCAAAAATAGCACCTCCAAGAATGGTTCCCTGCCAAAGAAATCCCGTATCCTTCTATGCGTTGTGGCACTGTCAACAGTGAAAGGGGTTTATCAACGTTAAATATACAGTCAAAGTCAAGGCAAAATTGTGACTTGAAACAGAGGGTGGGGGGGTTCTGTCACTTACAACTTTTGCCTGCTGAATCCAGTTGTCCTCTGCAATTTTGGTGGCTCCAAAATTGGATCCAGCGTCAATGAACGTCGGTAGCGTGCCAGCAGTCAGCGCCAGCAGACGTTGCAATGTCGTTGTAGGCGGATCAGCCTTGAAAAGATACAACCAACCAGGTGCTCTGGTTTGCGGGTCCGCTTCGTTTCCGGAAGTTTTCTGATTGGGCTGAGAATACAGTAACTTTCCAATAATTGGCAACTGATTAAGATACAGCTTCTGCAGGGTGGTATCGTTTTCAATCTGAAATACGAAACGCTTGACATAAACACGAAATGTCAACTAAAATAAACTAAAGATACATGACATAAAGTATGCATACAACCATAAGTAGAATTAAATTATAAAAATAAAAATTAAAAACACAATAGGTGTTCGTTTAACTGACAGCGTCAAGGTTAGCCATTTACACTTTAAAAATCAAAAATAAAATTTGATGTTTACTTAAATTTTGTAGTATATATATAATTAAAAATTTAAGCTGAGATTTGATCAGTTAACCCTCATTGCATGCATCTAAAAGATTCAAATGGTCGCAGTGTCCATTTTTAAGTATCATGTTTTCATCCGAACAGCACAACATAAACAAACAAAAATTCACATCATTGGAAGAGAAATCTAAGTCTCAAACAAAGCAAGCCCTCAAGAAGGAAAATAAGGGACGTTCTTCGACAAGCGCAGTCAAAAAATCCATACAGAAAGATGAAAAACTGAAATCCGCGGACAGAAAAAGTCCATCACCGAAAAGTGAAAGTCCAGTTCTGACCAAACCTTCCTTTGATCTGGAAACGGAAGACAGGATCGCGAAAACTTCGGCAAAAAGTCTCTCAAAGAGTGGACTACTCGCCACTTTTTTACACAAAGGAGGGAAAACACGACAATCAGAAGGAAAGACTATTACACTAAAAACCGCAAAAACGCCATCATCAGACATCAGCTCAATGCGAACCGTGGCTCTTGGGGGTCAACTGTTTACAATTGCGGATGAGAAACGCAGAAAACCAGTAAAAGTCAAGGAAAAGTCGTTAAAGTCCAAAAGAAGACTAACACTCAGAAGATCCATCACTACGTCAATATCGAATATACGTCGTAAACTGTCCCAATCTATTCAGAAACAGGTGATCCTGTATAGGACATACAAATGGCGCTGGTGCGTCATCGCGACCCTAATGCTGTTCAACATTTCAAATTCCGTATCCTGGATTGGTTTTGCGTCCGTCGCCAACTTTGCCGACGAATTCTACGGCCGACTGGCGTCCAACTACTTCAGTCTGGCGTTTTTGTGCGCCACCGTTGGCATTGGACTGCCAGCCATGTGGATCGTTTCCTATGTAAGTCTGCGGGTCAACTGTTCTCTGGCAACCTGGACAAATGTGGCCGGTGCCTTATTTCGAGCCGCCAGTTCCCTGTCAGTCTTGCCGATTAAGGGAAGATTTGGACTGGCATTGACAGGGCAGATTTTAGCAGGGGCTGCCTCTCCCTTTGGTCTGGCGCTGCCCAGCAAGGTGGCTGTAGCCTGGTTCCCAGCTCAAGAACGAACCCTGGCCTGCACCCTGGGAGCTCTGTCAGACGGAATCGGCGTTTTGACGGCAAACTTGGTCGCCCCGCGCCTGGTGACGGCAACAGACCACATATACAGGCTGAACCTATTCAGTCTAGCACTTTGTATGCTGGTTCTGTTTACAGCGCTTGCCGTCAACGTTTCTGAACCAAAGTTGCCGCCTTCAAAAGTGGCAACGATGAAAACGGTATCCTTTCGGGAGTCAATTTGTCGACTGGCAAAGCAACCCGGGTACTGGTTAGTGGCCGCCACTCTATCTGTTGGTTCCGGCGTCTTTACAGCTCTGTACACTTTAATGCAACAGATTCTGTGCACCAACGGTTATTCCAATGCCTTTGCGGGACTCTGCTCCGTTTTGGTGATTATCGGAGGCATCGTGGGTGGTCTGGCATCTGGGATGTTGGCTGATAGGACCAGAAAATTGGACGAAATAGCTAAAATAAATATGGCTTTTACGGCGCTGTCTGGTATTGGCTATTCCAATGCCGCACTTTGTCCCAATCTGAAATGGGCCATCGGCCTGTGCTGCTTCTTTCTGGGATTTTTTGCCTTCGGTGCTTTTCCTATAGGACTGGAACTCAGTGCTGAACTGACCTATCCAGTTGCTTCCAGCACAGGAAGTGGATTTATAATTTTCAGCGGTCAACTGTGCGGTGCTGTGTTGATTACTGTAATGCAATCTCTGAGAATTGACCCTCATCCACGGCAACTGGCTATCGAAACCTGCTCTGTTAGTGCTGCGCCCAATGGTAAGGTGGAACCGGCAAATTTCAGTCGCTCCTTAACACTGCTGATGCTGGCTGCAAGCCTAGTCACTGTTGCCTTTATTGCCTGTTTCAAAGCTCGGTACAATAGAGCTGAGGCTGACAAGGCCAGAGAAGACAGTGGAAATACTGAAGAAACACAAGTTTCCATCAATCTTACAACTGACGTCATTAATCCAGCCATAGAGGCCCCTTCAAAACAGATAGCTAAGGTATAGAAGTAAGAGTAAGTTGTTGCATGCTGAATATCAATACAACTAAATTAAAAAATGCACCCATGCCCTGCGGCCTGCATTAGGGTGGGGGAAGGGAATCTTTACCGTAGTACCACACATGCACTACAGTGACTACCATGCTCTTGGACGTCTAGCTAGCGAGTTAAAAAGCTGCAACTAGTCACTGATTTACTGATCCGATCCAGTAACTAACCTTAAATGAGGAGTTTTATGTTGATCAGTAGCTTGTTTAACTGATCATAATATTCTGGAAAAAATGATAACATGGAAACTCAGAAATTCAACCACACCTGGCTCTGCCATTCCATGAAGTCATATCGCAATGCGTCGATCAGTATGATCACCACTCGACTGAAGGTGGGAGGAATCTTTTGTTGACAACTGGATTTACTGAGTTCATCTGGATTTGAACAGAATCGGCTTTTACTATCAATAACGGATCGCCGCAGTAGAAATCCTTGCATAAAAATTAGCAAACCAACAGTGAAAAGCAAGCTCAACAGAAACAGAAAAGTGACAGTAGATTTGTTGGGCAACAACTGCCGATCCATCTAAACAATAATGCAATCGTTGAATCTTAATTTAAAAACGATTCATGACTAGCAAAATCGAATAAATTATTCCTCAATAATAAATAAGGAACCTTATTTGTAAACCTTATTACGATTAAAGGAACCTTATAATTGTAAAAATCCATACACGCCCTTGTCTTGAAAAGTTTACAAAATTAACCTGCTTGTTGCTAATTATATAGAAAAACAAAAATTTTTAGATTGTGATAAATTAGAAACATCGTATCAGAACCGAAATAGGTTTTGTTTTGGCCCAATAAAGAAAGTGGCCTGGTTTCACCACTGACATATTTTTTAAGATCGCTGCCGGTGGCTACAGCGTCTGGGAGTTGAGCTGGAGGTTATGCGTTCGAGTCCCACAGGGAGTCTAATTTTTCGAGTGATTGGTGTACAACTTTCTTCTGTACATTCAAAGTATGAAAATGTTGTGTTAATAAAACGAATAAAATAAAAGGCACCAGACATAGGTCAGAAAACGGCTTTTTTCATTTTTTGCTTTTTCATAACGGCATCCAACCTTATGACAACAAACCGCTACATTACCGCAGTTACTTCTTCATCGTTGTGCGATACTATTATCCCCAAAAGAAAGCACTTGTTACAGCACAGAGGTGCTTTCGATTTGCTAATTAGTTAATTCTTTCATGTTTGGCTGTTATCCACATAAATAAATATGATAACCGACAGTGAGCATACATTAAATAAATCCAGAAAAACTAATGAGATTCCATCAGTTTTAAGAAATGACTAATAATTCAGAAGTCACAAGTGTCAGACTATTTCTCCATACGACACGCACTTAGACCTAGTGTTTGAGGCGAACGACCGATTACTTTCGCCAACTTTTGACTAACGACCGGTATGCAAATCAACAATCAAAAATTTTAGAAATTTAGGGCACCAAACTTACAATAAACTCCAAACCTAACTATGCTGAAAAGCAGAAGCTAAGCTTAAACTAAAGCCGCGCTAAACTACCTCATTATTAACTTCTCTTACAGTAGCTGAAATACTAAACGAATGTGGAATTCCCAACAATTTAGTTTCTTTGGATGACAATGATCAAAATTCTCTCGGGCTGTCGGCATTTGAAAATATCCACATTATGCCTAGGATTTCGTTTCACATTCTAACACTCATCTCCAATATCTTCCTGCTCCAGCGCCGCCAGTATCTGGACACAGCATAGATAAGGCTTTTTCTCATTTAGTCTGGCCTGCGCAGCCAGTGTAGACATACATCTACATTTTTCTAATAAAACACCCGAAAATCAATATCTTAGCAGTCATAATAGCTCCAATCAAAGCTGCTCCAGACCAGACCGGCAGCCGGCCGGCCTACGGGTTTACTGGCCGCTGGCCGGTAAGACCCCGTTCTCGAACACTCCCCCCCGCCACTCAAAATCCTTAAAACTTGACCAAATGAGCTAAATTTAGTATGGGTTACGCTGAGTTCAAATATCGCACAATTTTTATTTATGTTGGAGCAGGAATGTATAAAACGGAAACTATTATGCTTAGTGCATAGTGAGTTATTTCTCCATTTAGAAGCCCTATCTTCAACACAGGGCTAGCTTAGGTCATTTTTTGCATTCAGATTATGCAAATTAGGTTTGGGTCCTATTAAGCAGCGCAAGTGATAGCCTCCATGCAGTCTTCGACTGTCAGCAATCTAAGTGGTTTTCGTCGGCCAAGCCAATTGGCTTGGCCGGGCTTTGGTCGTTGGCCGGCCAACAGCCAACGGCCAACGGCTAATTGGCCGTTCGTTGGCCGTTGGCCGGCCAACAGCAAACGGCCAACGGCCAACGGCCAATGACCGGCCGGCCAACGTGCAGGTTTCAAACCCAGATGGGAATTTTTTCTGCAAACCCCAAAACACTGCTAAAATTTTGCTGTTTTTCTTTATTTTAAATAGAGCCAATTGTCCGGCAAATTTTCGGATGACGTTCTTCTCACACTTCTTTGTATGTATTATGGAACAAGATTATTCGTTGATACATTATGCTGACGTGGGTACAATAAGCCTGAAGCTTACAACACTTTTGTCTGTATTATGGAATAATATCGTCGCTACACGTATGCTGACGTGGGTATTACGTTGCAATAATTACGAGCCATGGGCACGGGTTCAAAAATTTGGACCCGGGTACGCGGTACTACCCGAAGCCCTATGTCGGGTAATTGCGACACTACCCGGGTACCCGGGTACTCGGGTACCCGAGCACTTTCGGGTACCCGAGAAATTTTTTAACCCAATTTTGGGGGTGGGCATTTCACAATTTAACGGTTATTAGGGGTCTCTTACTCAAATTAAGCTTAGACTGAACAGATTTTCATTCCTGAGGTATTTTACAGTAGTTTTAAAGAATTAAAAGGGATTAAATTAAATCAAAAAATTAAAAGTGACTTTCAAGTAATTATCAAGGTATCGGAAGCTGATGCTAATACAGACGACTTTGGCTTTTATTTTATAACCTCGTTTTGTTCAGCAATTTTCTGAGTTTCGTACCACCGTTGTACTGTCCGGTTCTACTAACCTGCAAATATCAACAAATTTTCAAAAGCTTTTGGACTATAAGAGCAAACCTTATGATAAAGTTTGGCTAATTTAAACTGCTTATCTCTGGAAATTGGAACAGCACAAAAGGCAACAAATAAGCAACAGCTGCATTACAAGCTTTAATCTACTGTAAGTAGACTGTAGTACTAAATACTTTAGTTCAACTGTAAGTTTTACATATGTTGTTCTGGAGCATAAGTTTAATTTATTAATAAAACCTAAAAATAAAGTTTTGGATTCAAACTAAGTTTTTGTGATCAGACACTACAGTTGCCTCATAACAAATGTAAAATTTTAAACCCACTCAAGTGCCTGACAGAAAAATTGATTTTGATTTATATGTATATTAAAAATTCATTGACTTCTGTGTTGAAATTAATTATATTTTCCATTTAGATTGATTTTAGAATTTTAGTTTACCTGTAAACAATAACTCTTTTCCAGTTTTATTTAGGGAAGATTACTAAATGTAAAACTGTTACAAGGAGCAAGTCCAAACTTTTACTTGACATTTATTAAATGTACACATATTACGGACTTGAAATTATTTCATTAATGTTGTTACGATCCCGCTGTATCAGAAGAAAGTCTCCGTAACGATCCCCCTACATTTGATCAACTGAATGTAGAACAATCTGGGAGCTTTTCAGAGTTCAGAAATCACTTTAGAAACAGTTAAAACTCCAAAACTGAAACCTAATGATCGATGGGCATTAGTGAATGAAGTTATTTCTATGTTGGAGTACACCGTGACAGTAAATAAGAATCACTAAACTTTCAAGCCCACTTCAATCACAATTGACATAATCTAATGGCAATTGGTACTCGAAAGAAAAAATCATTGGAGTAAAGGAAATCTAAAATTTTGAAAACAGAACTAATATAAAAATGTAGAGTTTGAAAAATACCAGGACAACTCCTCTTCTCATATTGTTTCCTTTTTAGTTATAGATTCTTTACTAAAATTTTATAGCGATCTGAAATTTAAAAATTTTTCGTTAAATTTTTGCTGAGCCTAAAATTTTAACTCTGCTTAATCCAGTTTTATCCGGTTTTTTCCGGTTTTAACTGGATATCGGGCACCCGAAGCAGGACCCGGGTACCCGATTACCCGTGCCCATGCCTAATAATTACGTTGCAGTAAAGAAATATGTCAAGTCGGTCGTCAAACTTTTATTACTTTGCGAGCATGCCGTACCTTTCCGCATATTATTTACTTGCTATTACTCTTAACATAACGTAAACAGTAGAAAGAGCGCACAAGAAAACCAGTTCTCTGCAAGTGTAGATGTGAAAATCAAGACGTCTAAGCTAGGCCAACGACCCAACAGACAGCAAACGGCCAATGGCAATTGGCCGGCCAAAGGCCAACAGCCAACGGCTAACAAAAAGCCAACGGCCAATTGGCCGGCCAACGTCCAATGGCCAGCCAAGCCAATTGGCCCAGAAATTCTCGGCCAACGGCCAATGGCTTGGCCGGTCATTGGCCGCACCGGCCAACGCCCAACACTAGTGATAAGGCACTAACTTG
Source organism: Trissonchulus latispiculum (assembly GCA_030248195.1). Classification (NCBI taxonomy): domain Eukaryota; kingdom Metazoa; phylum Nematoda; class Enoplea; order Enoplida; family Ironidae; genus Trissonchulus; species Trissonchulus latispiculum. The sequence goes on along the minus strand of JASAND010026020.1, from coordinate 52,888 downwards.
CGCTGAACATTCTTTACGATCGGAGATCAGCGAGAAAGAATATAGTAATTGGATCTTACACCATGCTTCAAGCAGCGAAGACAATTTTTGTAATTGAATAAATAGCAGGTCTAGAAAGGAATACTGCCCCTTTTGGGGCCAACTTGTTTGATTTAGCGCAATTCGATTTTTTTATTTCTAAGGGGGGACCAAGTGAAGCCGAAAAATTTTTGTCTTCGATTTTGCTGAAAAGATGTATATATAGTGGTTTCCGGGGTCATAGAACCTGAATCCGATATCCGCTTTTCGTTAGCTGAGTATAAGCCTACATAATACCAAACAATCCTTAGCTTATGCTGAGCTAACGAAAAGGTACCTCGAAAAACGGACTTCAGATTCGTGTTCTACATCCCCGAAACCCACTAAATACATATCTTCAGCATTTTTCGAAGTCAAAAATTTTTCGGGTTTCCTTGGTCCCCCCTTAGAGATCGAAAACATCTAATTTCACGAAATCGAAAAATTTTGCGATATTTGATCTCAGCGTATAGTCGAAAACATACCGATACCAAATTTTAGCTCATTTGGTCAAGTTTTAAGGATTTTGAGTGGTGGGGTAATCGAGATAAGACCCAAACTAGCTCCTTGTCCTTATAATGTAATTCCTCGGGAACTAATGAATTAATGGAACGCAAAATCGTCAACTAAAGCCAGTTAAAATTAACAACAGCCACGAAGTTTCGGTTATAGCCCTAAACTTTGTCTAAAATAGACCGACAAAACGTATAATTTATTTCAACAGCAGCACTTCAATGAAGTTCTCTTTCGCAAACAAGAGCAAAATCGATAAAATTCCAATATCAGCTTAAAACAAAAACACTTGAAACATGAACGTTTTGCTGGAAAGCAAAACTAATCACAGCAACATAAAACAGTAGACTTTGCAACGACAAAGCTATGCAACAAAACAGCAGTACGCTATAAGCTCAAGTATATATACACAAATTTCTTTATACAGACATGACAACAATAACATCGGATCCTCAACCTATTCGAGACACTTCATATGAAATATATAATCAGCTAATCAAGTTTATAAATTAGGTAACTAAATTCCTTTATTTCCGTTTAACCCATACTTCAAAAAGTCAATAGTTAATAAAATTTTCATTTTCCAACCTTCAATCTGTTTCTGTACTGTGAATTTATAGAATGATACGCGCTTAAAAATCAACGGATCCATACGAATCTGATAAACAATGCAAAAAGACAAATGCAAAACAGCAAATGGGCAAGAAAGATAATGGAATTGATCAAAAAGACAAGGTTCAAAAATACAGCAGTACAATCTGAAGCTAATTATTTCACCATTATTGTTTCTGCTCAGTATCAGATTTGTATGAACTGCAAACGATTGAAATCAATGAAAAGAATAAAGATATCGTTATTAGCTCAGTTTAGGGTTTTAAAGCAGCTAGATAGCGGAATAACAAAATTAACACTTTGCAGCGGCAATAGCTGCAACTGTCCTAAAAACTTTTCGATTGGTTCAATCCTGATTCCTACATCCGGCAAAAGGGACAGAAACAGACTGTAATCCGTAATATCTTCCTGTAATAAATTAACCTGTAGCTGTTCATAACTTGAGGACGAATTTTTTTATTTTTGTATTAAATTTCGGTACCAAGTCCGCCTACACATAAAGCTGCTCCCGTCGTTCGATCTCTGCAATGGACGATAGACATTATTCAATTTATTTGATCCTGGTTCCAACTGCCGAAACACAAAATATTGCACATTTTAATAAAACTTGTACTATCTGCCTTCAATAATATAAATAAAAATACAAAAATAATAGTCATCACAGAAACTAATCGAAAACAAAACGGTACTTTATCATAATTCAACATCAGCACATCGACATGTTTAAACATATTATTAACCTCTTCATCCCACGAAATAACAAACACTTCAGACCTCACTGACAAGAGTATCATCAGGTCCAGCCGCTGACGGAATCAATAGATCAGACTCTATACCATCATCCTCCGCTTCTAGGAGAGCATGCTGCAGACGTCGCACGCCGGCGCTGGATACCAGTGGCGCCAGCTTCTCTGTGAAACTAACGTAGTTACGCTCCAGTTCTCGCTGATACTCTCGTTGGTCTGGACCGATCAGTCGCTTATTCTCCCGTAGGGCATCAGCACACTTTTTGGAAAAGTCTTTAAAGCACAGACGGAGCTTATTCTGATGCTTGGCATAGTCCTTAAGGGATGTTGTCGTGATTGCTTGCTTGGTCAGAAATACGTTGGCAACTTCCAAAGGACCCTAGAACATGAAAAGGGACAATAGACAGATCAACAGATGCCAACACGAAATGGCAACTGCTTTCCACGCGGTTGAAAATTGAGATAATTCTATACAATGATTCCTACTTTGCTTCGATCCAAGGGGAAACTGCTGAGGCGTAAGGAACGTTTTAGTTCTCAAAGCATGAAGCTCAAGATAGAATTTTTCACAATGTACGTAATCACTGTCAATTGAAGCTGTCAGGGCAACGCACTTGGTTCACTGTTGTTCCAATGCAACCCTGCAAAACCATTTGTAGCATTTTAGGATCAGCCGGTTGCTGTCGCGTTGCCAGAGCCAGTTCCCGAGTTTTCTTTTGGATATCCTCAATGGCAACTTCAATGGGAGTCAGCACGAACTGTTCTCGTTTCACTACCTGAAATACCATATGCCATTAAATCAGGAGCATATCCAGGGATGGATAGGGGCAGGGATAACGGACGTTCCCCATACTAATATTAAATCTGTCTCTATCTAAACTAAAGCTTTTCTGAGCAGAAATTCCTGTTTCAGATGTTGGACCCTCCTTTTCAAAACGTGCATAATCCTGGAAATCTTGACGTTGAGTCTTCACACTTCGCCAGCGCAGGAGTAGGCCTTGATATTTAAGTAGTTAAGGTGGTGGTATCCTTTTGTGCAGCGATTTTTGAAACGCTATAACTTTCACAATTCTGGGAGCAAAAATGTTCTGACACACAGGCAAAATATAGACCATCAATCTTTGAAAATAGATTTCTCAAAACTGCAGACTCGACCAAAATGTCATTTTTCTGCCACGATATGAAGGACAAGGCAAGCAATCTGTCAAACGAGTGGCGAACCGAAATTACTAGATTTTCCCGCAACTGGGGACGTTTAGCTCAAACCAAGAAAAATGTCCCTCCGCAGTGCTGGCTTATTTTTAAGCACAAACTTCTAGAGGGAGTCTGGGGGCCCCAAGGTCTGGAGGGAGCACCGATTTCTAGAGATTTTTTTTCGAAAAATATTTAAAAAATATTTGTTTGCTGCTGAGCTAAAAATTATGCAATTTTTAATCTAATCGTAAGCTTAAGGGGGAGGGTGCGCAATGAAAAATTTTATGGTCACGGATTTTGCGCATTTTCACACAAAATATTGTCACACATGTGCTGCATATCGAGTTTCAATTTTGAGTAGTTTCGTTCAGGACTTAGCGAGTATATATATACCCGGCTATTAATTGCACGCAATTTGAAAATGGGTGAAAACGACGGTGTCGTAGCAAACAAAGACACTTTACACCTGAACATCTTTGAAAATGCAGCTTCGCTCGGTTATATGTTTGGTAACTAATGTAAGTAAAGGAATTAGGGCGACTTTTAATGGGAAAAGTCTATTTTATGGCTTTATTTAGTGATTTTAGGGAGAAGTACCTGGAATTTTTTAGGAGATTAGGAGATTTTAGGGGCGCTGGAAAGCCCTGACCACGACAATCATTTAACGGCCGATAATTTGAATTCGGCGCATTTGCGGGCTATGGTGCAAGAAGAAAAATGTTCCAGACAATGAGAGCTTTCGATTGATATAAAATTTAACGCATTTCGAAAAATTTGAAAATCGCTATTTTTGAGATTATTGTTGTCAGAACCTCATATTTGACCCCAGCGACCAACTGGGTGTACTAACCTGCATCATTTGTATACAAACTTGACCTAAAGTCAACAATAATGGTGCGCAAACAGATAGTCTACCATCTTAGAGGTCTGTGTTGCCATAGCCTTATGTTATTGTCAAAAACATGAATTTCCGAACTTTTGCTAAAAATTCAGAATTCTGGACCAGAGAAATCTCAATGTTTGGCAGAGCTAACCAGAATCAATTGGTATCGTTCGAAATGTATTGTCATAAGCTATGATTTGTAGGAAGCAGAATTTTTAATTAGGCCTTACAGCTTTCAGAATATTTCATCAAATTTGCTGACCCTCAATTTCAATGTTGCAAAACAGTTCTCAAAATTTGGCTGTTCTCAAACTTCAAAAATTAATTAAAAATCCTGAAGGCCTAAATTAAAATTCTGCTTCCTACAAATCACCCTTCTTGATCGCATTTATAACATAAACTGGACGTTGAACTGTTCCGTTTTGTCATTCGCGAGATTTCTCTGGCGCACGGAAAAATCACCACTTTTTCAGTTCCCTATGTTTAACACATGTTGACATCAACTTTGATGTGAAATTACTCGCTAACCGTAAGAGATCCGACTTTAATTTCAAAAACTCGTCAAAATATACCAATCGGACAACAAAGTATGTGAAAATGAGCAAATAGTCGAAAAATCGGCCAAAAATGGACCCCCCTTAATATAGCTTAAAAAGGCCTAAAAAAATCCGGAGAAGCCAGAAAAGCTTTTGAAAATTTACACTCCAAACACTATTTTTTCTGTTGACTTTTGAAGTCTGGACGGACGGCAGGCCCTAATCCTGGAGGGAATGATTCTAGAGGGGCGAACCAAGTCTGGAGGGAACCGATTTCTGGGAAACCCTCCGCCCCCCGTCGGAAAAAGCCAGAATAATGCCAATTTTCATTCTCCCAAAAATCACGCGAATGCATTGGGTAGTTTTTGAGAAATCGATGTCCGAAACAAAATAATCGCAGTTTTGCCAAAATAATTTTTTGGCCAAATCTATAGCTTAAACGAGCTCCAGAAGTTGTAAAAGCAAAAATGTGCATTTCGGTGCTCTCTTTCTAGCCATAACAACCAATTCGGAGCATGGACTACGTACTGATAGAATGGCAAAAACCTTATAACCTAAAAATGCGGGACCGGTCTCCGAATGCTATAATGAGCAAAAATAATATATCTGGAAAGTTTTTATCTACTTTCATAAAAAATTGGAGCCTGTAAGTTTGAATTTATACCGACACCAGCATACCTTGAAGCTCACTATTACCAAGAGTACATAATACATAAGAGTATGACAAGCGTCATACGCTATGTATTATGAGCTCGCTACATCCGATGCGCGCTATCGGGTGACCCGCCCATCAAAGTCAGCCCCCCCCCCCCCTATAGTTTGTACCCATATTAAATCTCAAGCTTAGACCCCGTGCCTATCCCCTGTATGCTTCCTATCCCTACTCAAGTATGTGTTGTCACACACTCACTGGGTCAGCATAGGCCTAAAAGATGTCCTTACTTATCACAAATTACCTGAATTCTTGTCTTTACATAGGGAAAACTGTGACTTGTCGTCAGCAGCGTTTTTCGTTTATACTGTTCATGCAACTCGCCATGAGGCCTGCCGCCTGGGGTAAATGGAGTTGCGTAGACAAATCGTCTGATGTTATAATTCTGCTCAAAATGACTAGGTCTATGACGAAGCTCCCATCGGTCAAAATATGGCTCAACATAGGTAATCTGCAGATAGGCTTTCTGTGGCTGAAGTCTGCCACGATCCACTGTATTAGAATCTTTGATGACTTCCACATGATCTGTAATAAAAAATACCAAAAATGTTCTGTCTTGCTACACGACAACTCGGATTTGGCCTGCGTTACGATTTCAATTTTTACATCCAAAAATTTAACATTATGAAAATGGGCAGGCAGGTAGAAGAATTTTGAGGAAGCATTGGATGGATAAAGTCATACACGAATTTCAGTGAAGTGCGACGGATTCATGGAGGATAAATAGAGACAGTAATCGTAATGAAACGACAAATGAAAAAGTCCGATTTACACTCGAATAAAGGAAAAGCAGTAGTTAGAAACAGGACATTCTATTTTGCTTCCTCAGCATCTAAAGGAGAGACGTTCATTAGGCTTTATACGAACGATTAGAATGAAAAAGTTTTCAGAAACTTGCGTTTTCAAACAAATTAGGTCTAATAACTAAACCTTAGTTACGCGTAGAGAAGCACAAACCTTATATATTTTTTAGGAAACACAATACAATCGGACAATATTGCCTACCCGATCCAAAGAGATCCGAATAGAAGCTTTCTAGACGACTAGATATCTCGGACAGTTTCGTGATCGGCGGTTCCTTATAGATAAACTCCAGTCCATCTAAATCGCCAAATTTAGAACCATAGAATCCAACTCGAAAGTAGGTTCCAAATACACGGCGAGAAGGACCGCCCGCGCCCATTCCTAAACCTGGCACATCAACAACTCCCAAAAATCCCACACCCGAAGAAACGTCATCAATCTTGGCCATAACATCAGCCAGTTTAGCATAAACTGCTGACACGCGATGCCACTCGCGATACTGTTCATAGATGGGCAACAGCAGCTTATAAGCTGCATGCGCTGCTTCGTACATCTGCGCAGCCCTGAAAAATATAATGTAGGTTAAAAGCAAGAGTGCAGAACTATAGGAGTGTGATGTGATGTTTGTCACACTCTTAGTTACTCTTGGTAAAAAGAAGACAAGACTAAACTAGACCGATTGCCATTTATGCACAGGTTGTGTCATCTCACCACGTTTACCGAGAAATTTGAGTTTAGTCGAACAAAAAATCTTCGCGGACAGGAAATTCATTTTTATCAATTTATTCTATGTACAAGAAACAAAAATGCTCCCCTGGAGCATGAAAAAAGTAATATGGGTGATGGTGAGGTTGCAAAATCAAGAGAGGACTAGTCTTTAAAATACTTAATATGGGGCTAGGTTCAAAAATAGAAGAGGACTAGGTTGTGAGCGAATTAATATGGGCACAGCTTCGCCGAACAACCCATATTCGCGGTTTATAAATGTATATCAGTATGCATATCCATCCAAGCTACGTTTAGTTTATAGTTAGTCAAACTTTTTCTTCGAGAAACGTTTTATACTGACCAGTGCGTTTTATTCATTTATACGTAAAATTTATATTTCAAGAATAATCTTAGGACTCTGACCTTCTATTTCCTCCCTGCTTGAACCAATAGCTTTAGCCTCATGTCCTTAGATCTCTTCTCGTTGCTTGCCGCAGTTCAACCCGACCAAATGATGATAATTTACGCACATCCGTATTCCTAGCTAGTCTAACAGAGTACGTATATGCAAACAACTGTATTCAATGAGTACGTATTCAACTTCTTAAATTTCTTATTACTTACTGACTGAAATTGATAGCTCTGTATGCGACAAAAGCTAAAACGAAGCGTGAAATCCCGCGAATATGGGTTGTTCTGCGAAGCTGTGCCCATATTAATTCGCTCACAACCTAGTCCTCTTCTATTTTTGAACCTAGCCCCATATTAAGCATTTTAAAGACTAGTCCTCTCTTGATTTTGCAACCTCACCATCACCCATATTACTTTTTTTTCATGCTCCAGGGGAGCATTTTTGTTTCTTGTCCTTCTGTCCTTTTAAAGATTCTCCTCCAAGCGTCTAATGCATCATGGCATTACGCCATTTGTGTAAGCATACAAACTATACACAACCTGCAAATCAGGCTCAGTAAGCGATGACAGCAGTGATCCAGTTAACAATAATTTCAGCCATTTAAATTTAAAGCGCTGACTAAAGACATATTTTCGAGTGCCATTCGAAGAGAACGAACGGTAACTCTAAATCCGGTTCATCCCAAAACGCTGTTTTAGGCCGTTTGACCAGTGGGCAATAGGGCTGACCAGTGGTCACTTCCGTAGGTTTCGGCAATATGCCGATTGAAACGAGCGTAGTCGATTTACTATAAATGCCCCCGACCAATACGCCAAAAAAACGCTGTTTAGGCCGTTTGACCAGTGGTCACTTCCGTCGGTTTCGGCGATATGCCCATTGAAACGAGCGTAGTCGATTTACTATGCCCCCGACCAAAACGCCGAGAAACGCAGTTTTAAGCCGTTTGACCAGTGGTCAATAGGCCTCATAGGCTGTAGTGACCAGTGGTCACTTCCGTCGGTTTCGGCGATATGCCCATTGAAACGAGCGTAGTCGATTTACTATATTTGCCCCCGACCAAAACGCCGAAAACGCTGTTTTAGGCCGTTTGACCAGTGGTCACTAGGCCCCGCAGGCTGTAGTGACCAGTGGTCACTTCCGTCGGTTTCGGCGATATGCCCATTGAAACGAACGTAGTCGATTTACTATATATGCCCCCGACCAATACGCCAAAAAACGCTGTTTAGGCCGTAGTGACCACTGGTCACTTCCGTCGGTCTCGGCGATATGCCCATTGAAACGAGCGTAGTCGATTTACTATGCCCCCGACCAAAACGCCGAGAAACGCAGTTTTAAGCCTTATGACCAGTGGTCAATAGGCCCCGTAGGCTGTAGTGACCAGTGGTCAGTTCCGTCGGTTTCGGCGATATACCCACTGAAACGAGCGTAGTCGATTTATTATATACGCCCCGACCAAAACGCCGAAAAACGCAGTTTTAGGCCGTTTGACCAGTGGTCACTAGGCCCCGTAGGCTGAGTGACCAGTGTTCACTTCCGTCGGTTTCGGCGATATGCCCATTGAAACGAGCGTAGTCGATTTACTAATGGCCCCGACCAAAACGCCGAAAAACGCAGTTTTAGGCCGTTTGACCAGTGGTCATAGGCCCCGTAGGCTGTAGTGACCAGTGGTCACTTCCGTCGGTTTCGGCGATATACCCATTGCAACGAGCGTAGTCGATTTACTATATATGCCCCCGACCAAAACGCCGAAAAACGGAGTTTTAGGCCGTTTGACCAGTGGTCACTAGGCCCCGTAGGCTGTAGTGACCGGTGGTCACTTCCGCCGGTTCTGAAAATATGCTCATTGAAACGAGCGTAGTCGATTTACTATATATGCCCCCGACAAAAACGCCGAAAAACGCAGTTTTAGGCCGTTTGACCAGTGGTCAATAGGCCCCATAGGCTGTAGTGACCAGTGGTCACTTCGGTCGGTTTCGGCGATATGCCCATTGAAATGAGCGTAGTCGATTTACTATATATGCCCCCGACCAAAACGCCGAAAAACGCTGTATAGCGTGAGTTTTCCCAACTTTGACCCTGGGCGAGGAACCACGGGAGCCATGCTGACCAGTGGTCACTTCGGGCGGTATCGGGAGTATGCTCATCGTTTTCAGCGACCCCGATTTACTATATACGGGGACCACTCCGAGGCCGAAAAACGCCATTTTTAGTGACTTTTAGGCAGCGTTTTTTTTCAAAATCGGATTTCATCGAAATTTTCGTCATTTTTATTTTCCGAACGTCATTTTTATTTGTCCAACGTCAAAAATAAATTTTTGCAAAATCACAATTTTGTTTTGATTTTAGGCTATAGTCGTAACTTTGGTTGAATTTTTACCTTGTTGGCGAGTGTTGCTTCATATTTCACATTGTCCCGCGAGTATAACTTACAAATATCTGGTGACTAGCATGACTTTGAGCATTAACAATGAAGATGGCACCCCGATACAATTCGGGGGATCTGGGGGTCGGAGCCCCCCAGAAGTAGAAGGAATTTTTTGCTTGTTAGATGAAATCGTTCTTCAAATCTTTAATTCTTATCATTTTGCAGAAACAAGAAAATTTTTAAAAATATATATACCCTTTTGAGGGAAAAATAAGAATATTTGCAAAACTCGCACGACATTTTAAGCTTTTTCTATCCAAAAATCTGGTAAAAAGTTGCAAATATACGTATTCGTGAAATATTGTTGATATGCTTTTTTCTGTTTTTCCTGTTTACTTTTTTTACCTTCAAATCGCGACGACGAGGCTGCCCTCAAGATCCACCCCCAGTAGTTTTTAGCATTTCTGCAATAAACGTTCTTAAACATAGTACGTACTGGTAAGTACGAATATGAGCTCTCATTCCATTCTAGCCGAGATAATCTGAAGAGAAAGCGTTCAAAGAAAATATTTAGCGAAAATGGTACGAGAAACTTGGATCAAAATGTAATTGAAGGATGTAGCATGAAGTCTCGTTGCCTATGGCTTTGTACAATACATATATACTGATTGTGATTGACTATTCAAATATCTTCGGAGCTTAACATAGGCAAATCACAAAGACAACATAAAGTGGGGGTTTGGGGGCGGCAGCCCCCAAAATCTGAGAAATTTTTTGAAAAATCACTGTTAAAACGTAATAGAAACTTTGCATTCTTGTTAAAATTGAGTGCTACTTCCACATTTGGGCTTGGTCATTCTTTCGTCATTTTTATTTTGGCGTCGTCAAAACTATTGTTCATTTCTGCAAACGACGCTATTTTTGACCAAAAAAAACCTAGCTTTTAGGCCATTTCTAGTAAAAGTGGGACTTAGAAACTTTTCGCCCAAACAGGCCAAAAAATACAAAGTTTGGGCCCATCTCCTGAAAGCTAGGGAGCAAAATTAAAAAATCCCCCTCGTTAATTTATGCACCCCTACTGGTAATTTTCAACAAAAGATACTAGACCTCTCCAGCTTCTACCCAGTTCTAGAAAAGTGTGACCAAAATTTGCGAAAAATAGCGAAAGTCCGACTTTGGGACCTTGGCACAGAGCCAAAATTGGCCAGTTGCCAAAATGACCAAAAAAAGGTAGCATGGGGGGATCCTGTCTACCAACATAATAGTAGTATGGTGCCAAAATGCCCACATGGTTCCAACACTTAGCCGTAATTTCCAATAAGCGTTATTCACCGAAAAAAAAACAAACGCACGGTAACTATCGCCTAGTGCAAAAATTCGAAGTTTCGAATTCGAACCAAAAGTATGGTGGTACTTGTAGTACTACTCGAGTTGTTTACGATGGTAACCTTTTTACCACTGCCGGACCTCTAATTAGCTGGCACCAGGCCAACACGGTCTCCAGGGGTCCGCGCAGACGCCTTTATACCCATATGTATTCTTATTTAACTGCATCATAGTCAGTCTCAGAGAAAGAAAAACCACATAGGTACAGATTAGCTACTCACGTTAGCAGTTGTGCAGCCTGGTCCAACAACTGACACAAACCATATTCAGAAAAGTATCGACTCTCACAAATTCCTTCCTCTTCAGGACTAACAACATCATCGCTCACCGCACTTTCCTCAAGCACATTATTTGACAAATCTAAAAAAGTAAATCGAAATCCAAGTTAATAGCAGCAAAATTTATGTAGGAAGCGTAATCTCAATAATACTAGGTTTATACTACTACATCTCAGCCTCATCCAAAACAAGTAAAGTTAACAAAAACAATGTAATTTCGAGGCGAGTAGTTGGCTAAAATTTCGAATAAATTCACCGCACAACTCAAATTTGCTACCTCAAACTACTCTTGCTCAAACGTTTTGACTGAACGTTCATATACTCGAACTGTGTGCATATAAATTAAGTTACCGGGAAGATTAACTGCTGGAAAAATCAACAAAATCAACATTTTGGCTCTCATAAATCTTACATGTAAATGAAACACAGCCAGACGGCCTATAGACAACGTCATCAAGCATCTGTAAATATTCAGCCACCAAAGCGGCACCATGGACCAGACACTGAGCCGCCTCCGCATAATTCCCACGCTCTGACTGCTTCTGGGCCATACTGTGAAGCCAGGTCAATCTCAGATCGGGACTGTTCTGGTAACCTAGAAGAAACACGAGATATTAAACTGCTGCAAACGCATAATTCAAAAGCTTAGCTAACACAATTCTTCACAATAAGTGGACAGTTGCTGTAGACCAGCTCCATACAATACTCGCAAAAGCAAAAGCTAACACTACGGAAACGGATGAAAAGGATTGGGAACTGACCACTAAGTCGAAACCACGTAAAGTGTGGAACATAATCAGCTGATTTTACTGCAGGACAAAGACAAAGACACAGATTTAATCCAAAAGTAATGACAACGGTTACAACAACTTCAGATTCCGCGAATGAAAACATTCGAATGAAAGACAAGTACCTACAGCATATGCAAACGAGAAGTCAGCTGATTTTACTGAGAAAGTTTACCTTTAGCAATTCGATACATCAGATCCAACAGCATGTCAAAGTCGTGCTGAAATTCCTTCATGCGGATAGTATCCGATAAGATCATGTGAAGGTTAAAGATCAAATCCTTAACCTGTTCCGTAAAGGCAGAGGGGGCAGGACCAGAATGATCAGGACGTCCGGTTCTGGCACTTTCTCCCGGAGTCCCACAGTCTTCCTCAGCATACATTAGAACTGTCTTCAAGGATTTCCTGAACAAAAACACAGCCCATCAAAACAACAAAGATAAATTGACATGTAGAAATAGAAGGTAGAAGCTACGTAGGAAACGAAAGTGCTATAATTTCAAAAGAATCTTCTTTCAACAATAGACGCAAAATGAAGTTTTTAACAATAAGGGCAAATTGAAATTTCTAGACGGGTCAAATTAATAAGCAACATTGAATGAAGATACAGATCTGAAAGCTCTTCAAAGGCAGTTTGCTAAACAGACCGAATAGTATACGTATAATTTGAATGTAAAACATAGAGTAGCGGAAATAAATATAAGTGGTCAGTGACAACGGTAACTCTTCAAAAACTTAACTAGGTAACTTACAAAATGCGTTAAATAATTTGAAAACAGCCTTAAACGATTTCAGCAAAACTTTATCTTTTCACTTTCCATGATACCACAGTTTTTTTACACACTTTTCAATTCCATTAATTTTCAATATACACACATAGTTTTTAACCTCAAAAATCCTTCATTGAAATGAACAGCCGTACCAACCAATGAACTGAGCGACATGGTAATCAGCATCTTGACACGGGCAAAATTGGAACCCATATCATAGCTTTGTCGCATCAGCAGATAGAGAGACGCGGCAGCCTGAGCCCGAACAGGACTCAACGCTGAGGCGCAGTGGCGCAGCAGCTGCAGGCAAAGATCCGAGCACTGTTCCGTATCCTCCTCCAGCAGAAGCCAGGCAAACTTGGCCACCAAGGCTCGCTGAGTGCCAAACAGACTGTGAAGGGTCATGATGCTCTGGTTACAGGTCAGCATATGTAGGACCACACGCATGACCATGGTAATAGTCCCGGTACCACTATGAGTGCTGAGGGCCGACTGTACTGCGGCGCTTTCGCTTCCACCGGCACCGGCGCCCAGCACCACTCGAAGGATCATTTCCAGACTATCCAGCACAATCAGACTGATCTCAGTGTCCAGATTTGCCTCAGCCAGCGGATGATTCTCTGGCTCCGGGCGCAACGGACGATCCACATGTTCCAGACTCTGCCGGCATAGGATCTGATCTTTACGCCAGCGCACCGCTGCCTCACTGTTACTCCCTGTGCTGCCCAGAGAACGCAGGGGCGTAGAGGGCTGCTGTGGTGGTGCAGCGGAGGGAATGCCAGGTGACCCAACACTGGGCACTTCCTCCGCAATTGAGGTCGTGGCCGTCTCACGTCGAGCCGCCAGCCATTCAGAGCGAGCATTATTGGAGCCCAGGATGGCGTCTTCCAGCTTGGCCTGCAGCTCGTGCGTTTTGGGCGCCGTGGCTGCCTTGGCACTGGCCAGACCCCGGCCTCGATACTCAAAACAGGACACGGACAGCTGCAGCACGTCCAACAGCTGAGTGACTCGCAGGTAGGACAGGTCCCGGATCCACTGTTTCAGCTGGGCACGTTCCAGATTTTTCAGCAGCCAACAGAAACAGAGCAACAGATTTCTGGTATCGTCCAGACTCAGCGTGGAGCGTTTGTTCTGGATTAGCCCGCCGCTGGCAGCACCTCCCCCCACATCTCCGCTGCCTATATAGGGCCCAGGTCCTCCAAGCGTAGCTCCGGACGTGGTGGAATTGAAGCTGGCATTTCGCATGATCCGACTGGCCGAATTGGCCACGGGCGGAATCGACTCAGTATCGCGTGAAGCGGTGCCCCCACCAGCGCCGGCAAAAAACGGTCCTCCGAATTTCTGCCCAGACCATCCAGACGACAGTTCCCCGGAAAAGGACCGCTGCGGGCCCCCTCTGCCGGTGGCCGCTTTGACCGTTCCTGTGCCACTTCCCACGGCAATAGTCATGGAAAGATCGCGAGGCAGGGAACCTCCAGCGCCAGTCAAACCGACGCCTTTTATGGCCGGAAGACCACTAGTATCAACAAAGTTGTTGTCATCGGAAGACTGGTCTGTTGAGGATTTGCCGGCACGCCGGCTGTATGGATCATAAAGCTGACCATAGGCATCCAGGACAATACCAGCTAAGGGCATGTACAGCTCTGCCACTTTACTCTGAAAAACAATAGTCAAATTGCTAGTTTGATGAATGATAATTTGGTAAAGTATTTTCATGAATAAATGAAATCTCAACTCTTACGAAAAAGAAATGTGAGAATAGAAATGGAACATAGATCGCCATTTGCCTAGGAGCACGGCAAGCTCAAGTGGTGGATGAACTGTGCAAAAAAACTAAATGAACCACAAACTACCTATAAATTAAACACCATAGAAATAAGCACAATCATGTACAAAAGTAAACAAAAAAGAAAAGATCTAAAATAAAGATTGTCGACGAGAAACATTTTTCAAAACTGATCGAAAAGAACAGCTGAAAAATTTGGTATTCTGTGAATTTTGGGTGAAATCTGTGATTATTTTTTGTTTCACTACTTATGCACTTTTTTGTTTCCCCCACTCACCCTAGGGTGTTCAGATGCCAAAATTTTAAGGATAGTTAACCTTAGGTAAATTAAATTTCCGAAAATCCCCGGTTTCGCCTGAATTTTTTGGTCTAAAATCGTACTATTTGGTACCGAAACGTAATCATTGAGCACATTTTAGCTTAGTTATAGCAGTGTACGTAGAAAACTGGCTAACTTTACTGCATTGTTAGCATTTTTAGTTCATTTTACCCCACCCCCACATTTGGTCTCCCTCCACCCCCTTACATTTGCCTGAAAACCCTGGAAAATGAGTTTGTAAGTGAACGAGTAGGACAAGCAAGCAGCATTTGAGTGGCAAAGGAACCCAGATTGAGGGGTAAACAAGTGTGACGCGTCTCACCACCTCCCCATAGTAAGAACCCTCATCACAAATCCAATCTCACAAAATGAAAACAAATCAACAGTCCTTGCTTACTAACAAAAAACAAGCAGTAAGCAAATAATTCCGTTTTTAGTACGTACTCAAACAAAAGGGAGATTACTCTAGATGTACTCACTTTAACACTGGCATCCACAAGCCGTGGATCAGCATCATGTGCCGACAGCAAATTTCTGAGCAAATTGATAGCACGATGCTGCAGAGTCCTATTACTGGTCTCTAGCACAGAGGCCAAGTCAGACAACACTAGGCCAGTGAGAAAATGCTTGGAGCGAAAGTCAGTCGTCAGACCGGCCGAGCCAACGCTCTGGCCAGAACCAGAGCTGCGATCTGAAGGCAGAAGGCCAGAGCCACCCGAGGATCGAGAACCCACAGAAGGGGTAGGCGATGGTGGCTGCGGTGGCTGAGAGCCACTCGTTGCGGAAGACGACGAATGCTGACTGCTGTGAGCACTGCCGGACAGAGTGGGCAGGGCAGTGCCCAGACTGGTGGGTAAAAGAGGCAGGTTGAGTGTCAGATAGTGCTCATGTGCACAGACGATGCGCAGATACTCCAGTTTCAGGATCATCAGGCTGACACTTGACTCTGGCAGAGTGCTGATTTTTGCAGTGACCTGAAATAAAAGAAAAATGAGTGAAGCTGGTCTAATCTACACAAAGATGTAAAAGTAGACATAAGTACAGAGAACGATGAAACGAACGTCAATGAAAATCAGCTAACCGGATCGTGTACATGAATGGTGAGTAAGAGCACTCCAATATTCTAAGAAATTTTAAATAATTGGAAAAATCAAAGCAAAGGAAGAAAGGACAGATAGAAATGGGTGTCTGCAATTAGAATAGTGATAATTTAGTTTTAACAGTGTATCTTTGAGAAAAGAGAAGAGAGTTTAGACATGTTGCTGAGGAGCATTAGTCTATTGCCTGCATATGGTGTTTTTGGATGCTACTCGAGAAAAGCAATCAACAAAGCACTCAAAAGCTTGAAAATTATCACTCAACTCTTTACTATTTACCTGTTTACAGTACGTCCTGATTAGTCCAAAAACGTAAGACCTATCCATTAATGATAACAAGTCGTGCATGAAAAATGCCAAGGCCGTGTTGATACACTGAGCGAGGCGAAAATCTCTGGCCGTCCGCCCGATTACTTCGGAGGTCAAAGAGGAGACCAAGTTGGTAAGATCGTCCACGAATTGTTCCGAAAATCGAGCACGTCGAGGCAGATAGAGACGACTGCTGACAGCCAGATATTCTGCCATACTACGAGTCTGAAGTAAGCACAAGCCGGGACAATAAGAAACATTTTGTAGATCAGAAATTCAACAAGGACTAGAATTTTGAGAGCTTACCCCAATTCAACCGTTTACATATTTCCACGGTCGAGCAGAAGAGCAAACCCCAAACTTTCGAATATACTGCTGAAGCACAAGGCATAATGAAATTAATTGTAGGTGAAACACTTACAATCAGCTCGAAAAAGAACCACGCATTTGCGTTAGCCATTTCCCTAGCTGGCCCACTGGAGACAACCCAATGTAGAGCTACTTCCTCATGGACTACCTTAAAAAGACGGAGACATTAAGCATTGACACGCTACGAGACAAAAAATTTAAATGACTAAAATAGGAATAGTCCTACCGTATTATGCCTTGCAGTGACCCACGAGCGGTTTTTTTCGGAATAAGCAATTTTGCAATTCAAAAAAGCGCCCATCCCTCGAAAAAAACCCCCATGGGCCATAGTTTGGGAACTTGCTTATTTTCTCAATGAATGGAACTGTATACTCAATGGAACTGTATTCTCAATTTTTGTTACATTTGGTTCTGGTAAGTTGTTGCGGACAACAGGCTTCTGGGCAAGTGTCAGTGTCCCCCACTACTTACTTTCTTCACTAACTTGAGGTTTTAAAATCCATGACATAAAGCATTGAAAAATGCAATAAGCGCCTACCTCCCCCCAAAATGCAACGAGCCAATGGCCCTTTTATTGGGTGGGCCACAGTTTGACATATAATACGGTAAAGTTAAAGATTTAAGTTTATTACTTTTTGATTGCTCTGCAGTGTTGACAGCGGGCTTCCTTCACGTCGTACACTAGACGCCTTTTCAAATCCACCTAAACAAGTATTTCGAATACAATGTCATTCCAATATTCGCCAAATGCGCACATAATAGAACGAGTACAAAAAGATGAGAAATATTACCAACTCATTCCTGCTCAGCTGCTAACAAAATATTCCTCTCTTAATCATCTATCTAATAACCCCTACACAAGCAAATACGTGTAGAGAATATGTAAAGAAATTTTGAAAATAACAACTAGCTTGTAGCAGTTTCTACGTCCAGTATACAGGTGCATTACACAGTTAAACAACATAACAGATGAAGCCTACAAAACAAAATTGTTACTAATTTCTCAAAGACTAAATAAAACTGCTAACGAATCAAGTCCAGTAATTCAGCATGACTCGGCGATGGCGGTTCAGTCTGTGAGGAATTGTGTGAGGCAGCAAGTCGTAAAGAAGCGCCGCTTGCTGCCCGACGAATACTGGGGGACGCAAATGTTGATCCAGGACCACGAACTTCTGACACTTTAGCTGAAATAAGGTAAACAGTAACCAAAATGAAATGTGCGCAGAAGGAAGCTTTTACTGATTCAATATGCATCAACTTTAACATTCGCACGATTTTAATTGCTAACTGTGAGATGTCATACACATCATGCATTCTAAGTCGGCATTCTGTTCTGAACTTAATTAAAATAGTTACATACATAGATCGTCTGGTGCATGAGGCAATCTACAGCTATACTGCAGATAGGAAGTCAGGAGACTGCTGCGTCCGTGATGATCACAAAATCCATCCAACAGACAGGTCAAAACTTTCACAACCTGTCCAATCATCTCAAAACAACAGGGACCACAGTTTACTAAAATCAAGAGTACATAATAATAAGAGTGTGCCACTAGGCACACTCTATGTTATCAGAGCAAAAACTATGCTCTGCTCGCTAAAGGCCCACCCCCCCCGCAAATTAGACCCATCACTTCAAAGAATTTTGTGCGCTATGTTTATGTTCTAAAGCTCGAAGCAGGCACAAAATCTCGCACGCACTGCTTGTGTTTTCGAGCTTAAGCACATAAACATAGAGCGAGTGAGCGTACCCCCGTTTCGACTAGGTACTGATTTGCGGGGGGGGGTCACTAGGGTCTGATTTGCGGGGGGGGTGGGCCGTTAGCGAGCAGAGCATAGTCTTTGCTCTGATAAGAGAGAGCTTGCCTAATGGCATACTCTTATCATTATGTACTCTTCTAAAATAGAAACAAAATGCACTGCCTCATCGACACGAATTTTTCCAACACAAGACATTAAATAAACAAGGCAGGTCTAATTGGATTTTTAAACTACCTAGAGAAGTATTAATACACATCCAACTTTATTTCCCAGGACTGAGATGAGTACTTGCTGGAAGCTGTACGTACTTTTTCATACAATACGTACGAATGTTAAAGCCAAAATAGTTGCCAATAATAAAAATGCAATACGTATAATAAACATCAACTATATTGGTAGTGCATGCGAGCGACCTCTTCCAGATTCAATTCTCACATCCGCTGTATAGCTGACCCCTCAATATTGCTATTTCTGGCAAACTAACAGCATTGAACGAGAAAATTTTTTTATTTAAACGACCGACGTACTGCCTTCATCACTTACATCATAATATACTGATAAAAAACAAATGGACTGTACAAGAAAAAAGATTCGATGCACACAAAACTAAGTGATAAGCTTGAGCTAAGCTAAAGATATTCATAATCTAAGATCATAAACTATAGTTAAAAGATATTTTCCCTGTTTATGCTACAATGCCATGTTTTGCAGCAAATTATAGAAATTAGAATTCGGCTACTAAACATAAGCGTAAGTTGCAACCTCAAAATCTGTTAAAAGGGCCACATACTGCTTCGTCCATAGAGGGTTGGCGGATGTACCATTAGCATCAGTAGTTTATCCAACACCAAATGCAGAAATCGAACCAAAGGCTCTGGTCTGGCCTTCATCAGATCAGTGATACAGCGTCTGAGATCCTGTTCTACCTGAGATTCATCGCCAAGATTTCGCAGCGCTCGATCGCTGCCGGTTGAGCCGGCAGAAGAAACTGCGGCCAACAGACTGTAGTACATGTTGAAGAAATTATCCAGAAATTTATCCTAAAAAGAATTTCAATCCCAGTCTACACCACGCACTCTGAGTGAATCAGTAAGAAGTCGTTGCCATATCCAACGAAAACATCATCCACGGCTAAGCTATCTCAACTTTCTCACGAAATCTGTATTCCGTCTTTTGCACAAACACAATTTTTCAACAATGTGCGTTAGTGCATTAAATAGCGGAATGAAACAGATTATGGTTAAACTAAACCATGTAATCATATGCCAAATAGTGCAAAACAGCTTTGGAAATTTCCGTTTTTCATTTTCTGCGAAATTTACCTGAGTGTGCACAGTTGAAACAGCAGACAAGCTAACACTGAAAACCGATTTATGACCATCCAACCACTTTAAGTTTGGCAAGTTGATCTGAAATAAAGTAAACAGTTCAAGAGTCGCGTTGAAAGTAGACTGCTTAGAATAAAGTAACATTTTACTCCCTCACCGGACCCCCGACCCGCAGGCCATGGGGGTCAGGGATCACATCCACCGACTTCGGCAGTATGCTCATCGTATTCAGCGACCCCAATTTACGATACATGGGTTATGGGCACCATCGAAAAGGCCGAAAACGCCGTTTTTAGTGACTTGTTTCAAAAATCGGACCTGTGCATTTCAGCGTGTTTTTCTAGGAAAGTGTGTTTTTCCTAAATACTGGTTTTTCACGTTTTAAGTGTGTTTACGACAGTTTTTACGACATGCAACATATTTCTCATTAGTTTTTGTCGTTCTTGCCTGGCATTTTTAGTGAGGATGTGTCCCCTTTCCGGTTCCCCCTCCACTTATCGGAGCCCCCAAACTGCCAAAATGACCAAGAAAACGTAACATGAGGATACTGTCTATCTACATAACAATTGTATTGGACCAAAATGCCCACAACGTTCCAACATTTCCCTAGAAAATGCACTTCCTATTAGCGTAAGCGTTACTCATCTAGACAAAAGCAAACGCAAACTAACCGTTATCAAGTGTAAAAAATTGAAGTTTTGAATTTGAACCAAAAGTATGGTGATACTTGCAGTACTACTCGAGTACTTTACGAAGGTAACATTTTTACCCCTCCCGGATCTCTAATTAGCTGGCACCAGGCCAACACGGTCTCCGGGAGCCGCGGAGAAGCCTTTATACCCATAGGAGTGATATCACACCCATACATAACAAAGAGAATTTCACAAAAATTCGACCAGTTCGTGTTGCTAAATCCTATCCTTTTCTTCCTGCAGAAAATCCAAATGTTAATCTTTGTTTTCCCCAGAAATCAAGTTGTCGCAAAAAGCTCCCGAAAGTTATTCCAAAATACTCCTTAAGACCAAGATACAGCGGAAGAACTTACATCTGGAGTAACATAGCTGTAACTTTTGGGTAAAGCGTCCAACAAAACCGGCAAATTGAAGTCCCCTGTATTAAGATGACCTTCCCGCACCAATGGTATCCACTAGAAACACAAACAAAATGAATAGTACAAATAGTTACTTTACACTATTGTGTTATATTTAGCGAATCAAACAAAACGGTAACATTGTTTAATAAACAATGACACGAAACGCAACCATGGCACAACATGCTTATATTATTGTAGTTCAACTGGCAAATCTTATTCCGCATTGAAAGTGACTTCAACTCAACACCGTAACCTTTTACCAAGAGTGCATAATTGCACTATATATAAGAAGAAGAGTAAGCCACTAGAGGGCTCCTCTTCTTGGCATTGCGTAACGGTGCTCCGACCACAATACGCGAATGTTCCCCCGTTTGGTGGGGGGTCGACCAAATCGACAAAGCATACCCCCCTCCGTTTGGTGGGGGGGTAGCAGAAAAGAGGTCCCCGTTTGGTGGGGGGGTAGCCAACAGCCAATCAGATTGCAGAGACCCCCTCCCCGTTTGGTGGGGGGGTAGAGCAGAGGATTACGGTAGTTTTTGTTCTATTCGCAAAAGGGTCCCCGTTTGGTGGGGGGTAGCAAAGAGAGGTCCCCGTTTGGTGGGGGGGGTATGCAAGGGGTCCCCGTTGGGGGGGGGGGTATGCACAAGGGGTCCCCGTTTGGGGGGGGTCGCCAACAGCCAATCAGATTCATCCAATCTTAGCCTGACTTGGCGACCCCCCCCCAAACGGGGGACCCCATTCTGCCCTACCCCCCCCCCCAAACGGGGACCCCTTGCAGAAACCCCCCCCCCCCACCGAACGGGGACCCCTTTTGCATACCCCCCCACCAAACGGGGACCCCTTTTGCCTACCCCCCCCCACCAAATGGGGAGGGGGTATACTTGTCGACCCCCCACCAAACGGGGGAACATTTGCGTATTGTGGTCGGAGCACCGTTACGCAATGCCAAGAAGAGAATCCCTCTAGTGGCTTACTCTCTGGGTTTATTTTACTGGGGGGGGGCGGGGGGGGGCCCCCCCCCCCTTTTTGGGTTCCCCCCCCACTCCGAGCACCTCCCCCCCACTCGTTCCCCCCCACTTTTTTGGGCTTCCCCCTCCCACTCACTATAGGGTGCCCAGAAAATGTCAAATTTTTAGGATTTTTGGTCAAAATTTTCAAAATTTTTCCGGCTTCGCCGGAAATTTTTGGTCAAAAATCGTCTTTTTTGGTGCTAAAACTCCATTTTTGAGCACTTTTAAGCTTAATTATAGCAGCATATGTAGAAAACAGGCTTTTATACGGTATTTTTGGCATTTTTAGCCCATTTTATCTCCCCCCCCCACTTTTCGACCTCCCCCTCCCACTAGTGGGGGGGGGGGGACCCCCCCCCCCCCCCTCTCCCCCCCCCCCCACTTTTTTTCGCCTAAAGTAAACCCAGACTCTTCTTCTATAATATAAAGGAATAAATTATGGACTCTTGCTTTTACATATTCAAGGCGTTAAATAACGTATTATTCATTTCCTATAAATCGTCAGGTCACTCCACAAAATCAAACTACGTTGACTGAAATAACAACTAGCGAAGTAGCGAGAATGGGTTGCCGCTGCTTTTTCCGTTTATATATAGCGATATCTCCCATAAAAAGCGTTTGGATGACCCAAAGTATACGTATTCGTGCACTCCATGTCGAGAGCTTCCATTTGAGTGCCATATTCACCACGTTATTTTGAATTTGTCAAAATTTGGTTTTTTGGTCGATTTTGGCCATTTTTGCTCACTTTAAAGCTCCGTAACTCAAATTTCGTACATTTTGACGACTCGGCCCTATTACAACTTTTAATCCACTCACCAGGAGCTTTCGAATGAGCCCCATATTGGGCGGTTTCCGATACTTTCAATTTTGACCATTTGCAGCATCACCGTATCGAGTACTTTCGCATATAGCAACGGGGGGAGCCCCCCGCGCTTCAGTCAACACTTCACCCCACCCCCAACCCCCACTGCAAATTTCAGCCCAATCGGTCAACCCTAGCAAAAGTTAGAGGGGGGGGACAAGGGTGGTAACGAGATGAATAATAACAAGCAAAATGGCGAGAATGGGTTGCCGCGGCATTTTCCCTTAGAAGAAACACGGGTCTTTGTCAGAAGAATGCAACAGTGTTTTGGTCGTAACTTTCGCCAGACGCATTCCCGGAAACTGCCGCAAGCAGAAAAGTTGTTCAGCTCGACGAGCTCTTTCATTTGAGTACCATATCGACCACAATCGGAAAAATTTTTCAAAATCCGGGTTTTCGGGAATTCCCGGATTTGCAGTTTTTCGGCTGTAACTTTTGCTAGACGCATTTCCGGAAAATGTCGCAAGAAGGAAAGTTGTTCAGCTCGGCGAGCTCTTTCATTTGAGTACCATATCGGCCACTTTCGGAAAAATTTTTCAAAATCCGGAATTTTCCGGGTCGAATATCTCGAAATCCGTAAAATTTCCGGAAATTTCGATTTGAGTTTCGAAATCAGCGTGGTCGAATTACCCTATGCCCAACTTTTGAGCAAAATCGGAGACAAAAAATTTTTACGTTTCCCTTGGTCCCCCCTTACCATTCTAAAAAATTCCGGGATTCGCCATTCCCGGAATCCGGGAAATATCGGACTGCCCGTGCTTCAGTCAACACTTCACCCCACCCCCAACACCCCTGAAAAATTTCAGCCCAATCGGGCCACCCCAGCAAAAGTTAGAGGGGGGGGACAGGGGGTGGTAACGAGATGAATAATAACTAGCGACTGCGAGAGTGTGTTGCCCACCTGCAAATTCCATTTGGGTCAGAGCTTTATTTCCTAAGACTTCGATAGCCTCTCGTTCAAGAAATGGGTTCTTCTGTTATATGATTGGTCTTATTCGAATACAATAATGACGACACCTTTATCCTAAAATGGTTGCCCTTAAAAGGACAGTTGGGATAAGTGATTTTTATATTACACTTTGTTAATACTGCTTCATACAAATGGTTGCCCTTAAAAAGGCAGTTGGGATAATTACGAATTACCTTATAACCGACTTTTCAACCAAATCGGAGACAAACAGTTTTTGACCATTTTTGACACCTTTACCTGAACATGGTTGCCCATAAAAGGGCAGTTGGGATAAGCAATTTTCAACTACATATCGCTAAAAGTTACTTGATATACCATTCTAACCGTGTCCTAGCAAATACACCGGCTCATCATGACTAACTAGTTCAAAAAACACGGATATTAGGTGTTTCTGGGCAGTTTGCTCACTTTTGCGGTCTCCAACAGTGTAACTTTTTGCCATATCTCGAGATTCTCAAAAGGTAGAAAAATTTCGATTGCAGATTTGGAATCTGCGTCCCCGAATTACCTTATAACCGCCTTTTCAACCAAATCGGAGACAAAAAGTTTTTGACCATTTTTGACACCTTTGCCTGAACATGGTTGCCCATAAAAGGGCAGTTGGGATAAGCAATTTTCAACTACATATCGCTAAAAGTTACTTGATATACCATTCTAAGCGTGTCCTAGCAAATACACCGGCTCATCTTAACTAAGACAAAAAGGTTTACACCTTCCGGCACTGTGGCGACAGTCTGCTCACTTTTGCGGTCTCCAACAAAAATTTTTAAAAATTAAATTCCCTGCCCTGGTCGACTGGGTGGAGATAGAGTGATGAAATTCACGGATGCACACCTTCTTTTCACGCTCTTCAAAATGAGATATTAACCAACCCTGTACCCCTTCCCAATCTCGAGATCTAGGGGGGGGACACCCACCTGCTAATAATAATAATAACTAGCGCTACTGCAAGAATGTGTTGCCCACGACACATCCTTTGGGGTATAAATTTTGATAGACACCTTCTAAGCTGTTTCTGTTCAGGAAATCTGTCCCAGGACTCAATGAGCTTTCAATTAAGTACCATATTGCCCATGTTTCAACGAATTTTTGAAAATCCGGTTTTTTCCGGAAATTCCGGATTTTCCAATCTGCGGCCATAACTTTCGCTAGAAATATTTCCGGAAAATATTGTAATGATAAAAATTGCCCAGCTCGACGAGCTCTTTCATTTAAGTACCATATCGACCACTTTTGGAGAAATTTTTCAAAATCCGGAATTTTCCGGGTCCAATATCTCGAAATCCGTAAATTTTCCTGAAATTTCGATTCCAGTTTCGAAATCAGCGTGGTCGAATTACCCTATGACCGACTTTTGAGCCAAATCAAACACAAAAAATTTTTGACCAAATTTTGGATTTTTGAAATTTCGCCTTGGTCCCCCCTTACCACCCGAAAAAATCCGAATTTTCAAAACCCGGAATTTCGGAACCATCTTGCTTCCGGGAGATGTCCTAGTCAAGGGCTTCAAAACAAGGTATCAACCACCCGTGCACCTCTTCTCAATCTCGAGATCTAGGGGGGGGACAGACGGATAATAATAATAAGCACAGACCAATAACAAGGTGTTGCCATTTCCTTTGGAAAAGTGGGCAACACAATAAGAACTAGCGCTACTGCAAGAATGTGTTGCCCACAACACATTCCTTTGGGGTATAGATTTTGCTTGATACCCTTTAAGTTATTTCTGTGCAGGAAATCTGACCCAGGACTCAAAGAGCTTTCAATTAAGCACCATATTGCCCATGTTTCAATGAGTTTTTGAAAATCCGGTTTTTTCCGGAAATTCCGGATTTTCCAATCTGCGGCCGTAACTTTCGCTAGAAACAGTTCCGGAAAATATGGTAATGATAAAAATTACTCAGCTCGCCGAGCTCTTTCATTTGAGCCCAATATCGACCACTTTTGGGGAAATTTTTCAAAATTCGGAATTTTCCAGGTCGAATATCTCGAAATCCGTAAATTTTCCGGAAATGTCGATTTCAGTTTCGAAATCAGCGTGGTCGAGTTACCCTATGACCGACTTTTGAGCGCAATCGGAGACAAAAAATTTTTGACCAAATTTTGGATTTTTGAAATTTCGCCTTGGTCCCCCCTTACCACCCGAAAAAATCCGAATTTTCAAAACCTGGAATTTCGGACCCATCTTGCTTCCGGGAGATGTCCTAGTGAAGGGCTTCAAAATAAGGTATCAACCATCCCTATACCTCTTCCCAATCTCGAGATCTAGGGGGGGGACAGACGGATAATAATAAGCACAGACCAATAAGAAAGTGTTGCCCTTCCTTTGGGAAAGTGGGCAACACAATAAGTCAAAAGGCATCAAGTGGTTCCCGCCCGACATTTTTCCGTTTATACAAAGAGCTTATCTATTTTCTGGAGAAGTATGTAGTTTCTTATCTTTAAGTCTATTGTAACTGTTTCCCAGCTCATCCAGAGCTTTCGATTGATACCACTACAAGCTCGATTGGACAAAGTTCAATTTTCACTCATTTTGACCAATTGGGCGATTTTTGCCCAATTCGAAGGCTCGTAGCTCCTTTTTCTCACACTTTGACGCGATGAGCCTATTACAACTTTTTATCTACGCAACGAGAGCTTTCGAATGATACCCATACTGGGGGGTTTCCGGCAACTTTTAATTTTGACCCATTTTGACCGGTTTTGGCCATTTTTGACCCCTTTGCAGCCCCGTAACTCATTTTTCCTACATTTTGACGCTTTGGCCCTATTACAACTTTTTATCCACGCAACGAGAGCTTTCGAATGACACCGGTATCAGCCGTATCCGACAATTTTCAATTTTGGCCCATTTTGACCGTTTCTGGCCATTTTTGACCCCTTTGGAGCCCCGTAACTCATTTTTCCTACATTTTGACGCTTTACCCCTATCACAACTTTTTACCTACGCAACGAGAGCTTTCGAATGATACCCATATTGGGGGGGGGTTTCCGTCACTTTCAATTTTGACCATTTGCAGCATCACCGTATCGAGTAATTGCTAATTGCCTGACACTATGGAACCCAGGTGCCCGGAGGGTCTTCCCGCATCGGGTGCCACCCTACATGGCAAATTTCAGGCCAACTAGTTGACTCTAGCTCGAGATAAAGGCGGAAAACTCCTTCAAACGGCCGTTTTGGCCGTTTTTGGCCATTTTTGACCCTTTTTCGCCTCATAACTAAAAATGGGTGCATTTTCAGGCCTTGACCCAATTACAACTTTTTCATTACTCGCCGAGAGCTTTTGAATGATACCAAAATTAGCTCATTTGGACAACTTTTTTATTTTACTCATTTTTACTCACGGGGGTGCTCCGGGAGCACCTCTGCTCCCCCGGGGCTCCCCGCGCTTCCGGGAGCAGTTCAAGTCAAGACCTTCAAAATGAGGTATCAACCACCTCTCTACCCCTTCCCATTCTCGAGATAGACATGGGGGACACGAAATTGTGGACAATAATAAGAATAACTAGCGCTACTGCAAGAATGTGTTGCCCACAACATATTCCTTTGGGGTATAAATTTTACTAGATCCCTTTTAAGCTGTTTCTGTTCAGGAAATCTGTCCCAGGACTCAAAGAGCTTTCAATTAAGCACCATATTGCCCATGTTTCAACGATTTTAAAATCGATTTTTCCGGAAATTCCGGATTTTCCAATCTGCGGTCATAACTTTCGCTAGAAACATTTCCGGAAAATATGGTAATGACAAAAATTACTCAGATCGCCGAGCTCTTTCATTTGAGCCCAATATCGACCACTTTTGAATAAATTTTTCAAAATCCGGAATTTTCCGGATCGAATATCTCGAAATCCGTAAATTTTCCGGAAATTTCGATTTCAATTTCGAAATCAGCGTGGTCGAGTTACCCTATGACCGACTTTTGAGCCAAATCGGAGACAAAAAATTTTTGACCAAATTTTGGATTTTTGAAATTTCGCCTTGGTCCCCCCTTACCATCCGGAAAAATCCGAATTTTCAAAACCCGGAATTTCGGATCCATCTTGCTTCCGGGAGATGTCCTAGTCAAGGGCTTCAAAATAAGGTATCAACCACCCCTGTACCCCTTCCCAATCTCGAGATCTAGGGGGGGGACAGACGGATAATAATAAGCACAGAACGATAACAAAGTGTTGCCCATTCCTTTGGAAAAGTGGGCAACACAATAAACATGTCCAGAACATAGGGTTCCAAACCCTTTGGAAAAGGGCGGGAACCCAATAATAATAATAATAAATCCTACCGGCATCAACGGGTTGTCGCAGCCATTTTCCTCTTATCTAAAGGGCGAAAACTCAGTTTTGGTACATTTTCAGGCTTTGGTGCTATTGCAACTTTTTTCCTACTCGCTAAGAGCTTTCGAATGAGTACCATAGAGTCTACTTTTGTGACAATTCTTAGAAATTCGGTATTTCCGGGAATTCCCGGATTTTCGGTTTTTCGGCCATAACTTTCGCTGGACGCATTTCCGGAAAATGTCGCAAGAAGGAAAGTTGTTAAGCTCGACGAGCTCTTTCATTTGAGTACCATGTCGACCACTTTCGGAGAAGTTTTCCAAAATCCGGAATTTTCCGGGTCCAATATCTCGAAATCCGTAAACTTTCCGGAAATTTCGATTCCAGTTTCGAAATCAGCGCGGTCGAATTACCCTATGACCAACTTTTGAGCAAAATCGGAGACAAAAAATTTTAAAGTCCAAAATCCGGGTTTTCGCGAATTCCCGGATTTTCAGTTTTTCGGCTATAACTTTCACTAGACGCATTTCCGGAAAATGTCGCAAGAAGGAAAGTTGTCCAGCTCGACGAGCTCTTTCATTTGAGCTCCATATCGACCACTTTTGGGGAAAATTTTCAAATTCCGATATTTTCCGGGGCGAATATCTCGAAATCCGTAAATTTTCCGGAAAATTCGTTTTCGGTTTCGAAATCAGCGCGGTTGAATTACCCTATGACCAACTTTAGAGCGAAATCGGAGACAAAAAATTTTTACGTTTCCCTTGGTCCCCCCTTACCATTTTTAAAAATTCCGGGAGCCGCCATTCCCGGAATCCGGGAGATATCGGGATGCCCTTACAAACGGGAGCACTTCAGGTCACCCTACAACTATGGTGAGAATTTCAGCCCGATCGGTCCAGCCAATCTCGAGAAAAAGGGGGGGACACAAATGTTGACCGGAATAATAAATAAATAAGTCAAAAGGCATCAAGTGGTTCCCGCCCGACATTTTTCCGCTTATAGAATGAGTTTATAATATTCGGGGTCCCATAACTCATTTGTCCTATATTTTGACGCGTTAACCCTATTATGACTATTTATCTACGTAACGAGAGCTTTCGAATGATACCCATATTGTTGGGTTTACGTTACTTTTAATTTTGACCCATTTTGACCGGTTTTGGCCATTTTTGACCATTTTGCGGCCTCGTATCTCATTTGTCCCACATTTTGGTGCGTGGGCACTATTGCAGCTTTTTATCCACACATCGAGAGCTTTCGAATGGTATCCATATTGGGGGGTTTCCGACAACTTTTAATTTTGGCCATTTTGACCGTTTCTGGCCATTTTTGACCCCTTTGGAGTCCCGTAACTCATTTTTCCTACATTTTGACGCTTTACCCCTATTACAACTTTTTACCTACGCAACGAGAGCTTTCGAATGATACCCATATTGGGGGGTTTCCGTCACTTTCAATTTTGACCATTTGCAGCATCACCGTATCGAGTAATTGCTAATTGCCTGACACTATGGAACCCAGGTGCCCGGAGGGTCTTCCCGCATCGGGTGCCACCCTACATGGCAAATTTCAGGCCAACTAGTTGACTCTAGCTCGAGATAAAGGCGGAAAACCCCTTCAAACGGCCGTTTTGGCCGTTTTTGGCCATTTTTGACCATTTTTCACCTCATAACTCAAAATGGGTGCATTTTCAGGCCTTGACCCAATTACAACTTTTTCATTACTCGCCGAGAGCTTTCGAATGATACCAAAATTAGCTCATTTGGACAACGTTTTTATTTTACTCATTTTTACTCACGGGGGTGCTCCGGGAGCACCTCTGCTCCCCCGGGGCTCCCCGCGCTTCCGGGAGCAGTTCAAGTCAAGACCTTCAAAATGAGGTATCAACCACCTCTCTACCCCTTCCCATTCTCGAGATAGACATGGGGGACACGAAATTGTGGACAATAATAAGAATAATAATAATAAGAATAATAAGAACAAGCAAATTGGCATGAATGGGTTGCCGCTGGCATTTTTCCTCTTATCCAGGGTGAATAGCACGAAATCCGTAAATTTTCCGTGATTTTCGATTTCAGTTTCGAAATCAGAGTGATCGAATTACCCTGTGACTAACTTTTAAGCAAAATCGGAGACAAAAAATTTTTAGGTCCAAAATCCGGGTTTCCGGGTATTCCCGGATTTTCCGTTTTTCGGCCATAACTTTCGCTAGGCGCATTTCCGGCAAGTGTCGCAAGAAGGAAAGTTGTTCAGCTCGACTAGCTCTTTCATTTGAGTACCATATCGACCACTTTCGGAAAAATTTTTCAAAATCCGGAATTTTCCGGGTCCAATATCTCGAAATCCGTAAAATTTCCGGAAATTTCGATTTCAGTTTCGAAATCAGCGTGATCGAATTACCCTATGACCAACTTTTAAGCAAAATCGGAGACAAAAAATTTTTAGGTCCAAAATCCGGGTTTCCGGGTATTCCCGGATTTTCCGTTTTTCGGCCATAACTTTCGCTAGGCGCATTTCCGGGAAGTGTCGCAAGAAGGAAAGTTGTTCAGCTCGACGAGCTCTTTCATTTGAGTACCATATCGACCACTTTCGGAAAAATTTTTCAAAATCCGGAATTTTCCGGGTCCAATATCTCGAAATCCGGAAATTTTCCGGAAATTTCGATTTCAGTTTCGAAATCAGCGTGGTTGAATTACCCTATAACCAACTTTTGAGCAAAATCGGAGACAAAAAATTTTTACGTTTCCCTTGGTCCCCCCTTACCATTCTAAAAAATTCCGGGATTCGCCATTTCCGGAATCCGGGAAGTACCGAACTGCCTGCGTTTCCGGGAGCACTTTAGGTCACCCCCAACTCCCCCTGAAAATTTCAGCCGGATCGGTCCAGCCAATCAAAAGTTAGAGGGGGGGGACAAGAATCCGGAGAATAATAATAATAAATAAGAAATAACGGACATACCCAAGTTAAAGGGTTGCCTTTTTGTTGAAAAAGCGGCAACCCAATAATAAACATGTCCAGAACATAGGGTTCCAAACCCTTTGGAAAAGGGCGGGAACCCAATAAATAAATAAATAAAGAAACTTAGCCATATCAAAGGGTTGTCTTTTTTTAAAAAAATGCGACAACCCAATAATAATAAACAGACAGTAGAAAGGGTTGCCCTCTTCCTTTG
Source organism: Trissonchulus latispiculum (assembly GCA_030248195.1). NCBI lineage: Eukaryota > Metazoa > Nematoda > Enoplea > Enoplida > Ironidae > Trissonchulus > Trissonchulus latispiculum. The sequence continues at coordinate 21,773 of JASAND010026020.1, read as the reverse complement.
GAAAGGTGGGCAACACAATAAGTCAAAAGGCATCAAGTGGTTCCCGCCCGACATTTTTCCGTTTATAGAATGAGTTTATGTATATACTTTCTGGAAAAATATGCTGTTACTAGTTTTCGTCTATTATAACTGGTTCCCACTCCCAGCTCACCAAAAGCTTTCGATTTATACCACTATCAGACCAATCCGACAAAGTTCGATTTTGACCGTTTTTGCTCATTTTTGCTCCATTTGAAGCTCTGTAACTCATTTTTCGTACACGTTGACGCTTCGGCCCTATTACAACTTTTTATCTACTCAACGAGAGCTTTCGAATGACGTCGGTATCGACCGGATCTGACAATTTTCAATTTTGACCCATTTTGACCTGTTTTTGGCCATTTTTGACCCCTTTGAAGCCCCGTAACTCATTTTTCCTACATTTTGACGCCTTGGCCCTATCACAACTTTTTATCCACGCAACGAGAGCTTTCGAATGATATCCATATTGAGGGGGTTTCCGTCACTTTCAATTTGGACCATTTGCAGCATCACCGTATCGAGTACTTGCATATTGCGCAGCACTATGGTGCCCAGGTGCCCGGAGGGTCTTCCCGCATCGGGTGCCATCCTGCATGCCAAATTTAAGGCCAACTAGTTGACTCTAGCTCGAGATAAAGGCGGAAAACCCCTTCAAACGGCCGTTTTGGCCGTTTTTGGCCATTTTTGACCCTTTTTCGCCTCATAACTAAAAATGGGTGCATTTTCAGGCCTTGACCCAATTACAACTTTTTCATTACTCGACGAGAGCTTTCGAATGATATCAAAATTAGCTCATTTGGACAACTTTTTTATTTTACTCATTTTTACTCACGGGGGTGCTCCGGGAGCACCTCTGCTCCCCCGGGGCTCCCCGCGCTTCCGGGAGCAGTTCAAGTCAAGACCTTCAAAATGAGCCATCAACCACCTCTCTACCCCTTCCCAATCTCGAGATAGATGGGGGGGACACGAAATTGTGGACAATAATAATAAGAAGGACTAGCGCTACTGCAAGAATGTGTTGCCCACAACTGGTTTTTCTGTTTATTTTTTTGCCATAACTTTCGCTGGACGCATTTTCAAAGAATGTCGCAAGAAGGAAAGTTGCTCGGCTCGACGAGCTCTTTCGTTTGAATACCATAGCGACCACTTTTGGAGAAATTTTTCAAAATGCGGAATTTTCCGGAGCGAATATCTCAAAATCCGTAAATTTTCCGGAAATTTCGATTTCAGTTTCGAAATCAGCGTGGTCGAATTACCCCATGACCAACGTTTGAGCGAAATCGGAGACAAAAAATTTTTTGGTCCAAAATCCGGGTTTCCGTGAATTCCCGGATTTTCAGTTTTTCGGCGATAACTTTCGCTAGACGCATTTTCAGAAAATGTCGCAAGAAGGAAAGTTGCTTAGCTCGACGAGCTCTTTCGTTTGAGTACCATATTGACCACTTTTGGAGAAATTTTTCAAAATCCGGAATTTTCCGGGTCGAATATCTCGAAATCCGTAAATTTTCCAGAAATTTCGATTTCAGTTTCGAAATCAGCGTGGTCGAGTTACCCCATGACCAACTTTTGAGCGAAATCGGAGACAAAAAATTTTTACGTTTCCCTTGGTCCCCCCTTACCATTTTTTCAAAATCCGGAATTCGAAATCCCGGAATCCGGAAAGTATCGGACTGCCCGCGCGGCCGACCAACCTCCTGGACAAGGGCTTTCAAATGAGGTATCAACCACCCCTGTACCACTTCCCAATCTCGAGATCTAGGGGGGGGACAGACGGATAATAATAATAATAAGCACAGACCAATAACAAGGTGTTGCCCTCCCTTTGGAAAAGTGGGCAACACAATAAGTCAAAAGGCATCAAGTGGTTCCCGCCCGACATTTTTCCGTTTATACAAAGAGCTTATCTATTTTCTGGAGAAGTATGTAGTTTCTTATCTTTAAGACTATTATAACTGTTTCCCAGCTCATCCAGAGCTTTCGATTGATACCACTACAAGCTGGATTGGACAAAGTTCAATTTTCACTCAATTTGACCAATTGGGCGATTTTTGCCCTATTCGAAGGCTCGTAGCTCCTTTTCTCACACTTTGACACGATGAGCCTATTACAACTTTTTATCTACGCAACGAGAGCTTTCGAATGACATCAGTATCGATCGGATCCGACAATTTTCAGTTTTGACCCATTTTGACTGGTTTTGAGTGACCATTTTTTGACACATTTGCGGGCCCCATAACTCATTTTTCCTACATTTTAGCGCTTTATCTCTATTACACCTTTTTATCTACGCAGCGAAAGCTTTCGATTGATACCGGTATCAGCCGGATCCGACAACTTTTAATTTTGACTCATTTTGACCGGTTGTGGCCATTTGTGACCCCTTTGAGGCTCCGTAACTCATTTTTCCTACATTTTGACGCCTTAGCCCTATTACAACATTTTACCTACGCAACGAGAGCTTTCGAACGATACCCATATTGGGGGGTTTCCGTCACTTTCAATTTTGACCATTTGCAGCATCATCGTATCGAGTAATTGCTAATTGCCTGACACTATGGAACCCAGGTGCCCGGAGGGTCTTCCCGCATCGGGTGCCACCCTGCATGCAAAATTTCAGGCCAGCTAGTTGACTCTAGCTCGAGATAAAGGCGGAAAACTCCTTCAAACGGCCGTTTTGGCCGTTTTTGGCCATTTTTGACCCTTTTTCGCCTCATAACTCAAAATGGGTACATTTTCAGGCCTTGACCCAATTACAACTTTTTCATGGCTCGACGAGAGCTTTCGAACGATACCAAAATTAGCTCATTTGGACAACTTTTTTATTTTACTCATTTTTACTCACGGGGGTGCTCCGGGAGCACCTCTGCTCCCCCGGGGCTCCCCGCGCTTCCGGGAGCAGTTCAAGTCAAGACCTTCAAAATGAGGTATCAACCACCTCTCTACCCCTTCCCAATCTCGAGATAGACAGGGGGGACACGAAAATGTGAACAATAATAATAAGAAGAAGAATAAGAAAAACTAGCGCTACTGCAAGAATGTGTTGCCCACAACAGGTTTTTCTGTTTATTTTTCTGAAATAACTTTGGCTAGACGCATTTTCAGAAAATGTCGCAAGAAGGAAACTTGCTCAGCTCGACGAGCTTTTTTGTTTGAGTACCATATCGACTACTTTTGGCGAAATTTTTCAAAATCCGGAATTTTCCAAAACGAATATCTCGAAATCCGTAAACTTTCCGGAAATTTCGATTCCAGTTTCGAAATCAGCGTGGTCGAATTACTCTATGACCAACTTTTGAGCAAAATCGGAGACAAAAAATTTTTAAGTCCAAAATCCGGGTTTTCGTGAATTCCCGGATTTTTAGTTTTCCGGCTTTAACTTTCGCTAGACGCATTTCCGGAAAATGTCGCAAGAAGGAAAGTTGTTCAGCTCGACGAGCTCTTTCATTTGAGTACCATATCGACCACTTTTGGAGAAATTTTTCAAAATCCGGAATTTTCCGGGCCGAATATCTCGAAATCCGGAAATTTTCCGAAAATTTCGATTTCAGTTTCGAAATCAGCGTGGTCGAGTTACCCTATGCCCAACTTTTGAGCGAAATCGGAGACAAAAAATTTTTTACCAAATTTTGGGTTTTGAAATTTCGCCTTGGTCCCCCCTTACCAACCGAAAAATTCCGGGATTCGCCATTCCCGGAATCCGGAAGGTATCGGAGCCATCTCGCTTCCCGGAGATGTCCTAGTCAAGGGCTTCAAAATAAGGTATCAACCACCCCTGTACCCCTTCCCAATCTCGAGATCTAGGGGGGGGACAGACGGATAATAATAATAATAATAATAATAAATCCTACCGGCATCAACGGGTTGTCGCAGCCATTTTCCTCTTATCTAAACGACAAGCACTCAGTTTTGGTAAAGTTTCAGGCTTTGGTGCTATTGCAACTTTTTCCTACTCGCTAGGAGCTTTCGAATGAGTACCATAAAGCCTACTTTTTGTGACAATTCTTAAAAATTCGGTTTTTCCGGGAATTCCCGGATTTTCGGGTTTTCGGCAATAACTTTCGCTAGGCGCCTTTCCGGAAAATGTCGCAAGAAGGAAAGTTGCTCAGCTCGACGAGCTCTTTCGATAGAGTACCATATGGACCACTTTTGGAGAAATTTTTAAAAATCCGAAATTTTCCGGGCCGAATATCTCGAAATCCGTAAATTTTCCGGAAATTTCGATTTCAGTTTCGAAATCAGCGTGGTCGACTTACCCTATGACAACCTTTTAAGCAAAATCGGAGACAAAAAATTTTTAAGTCCAAAATCCGGGTTTTCGTGAATTCCCGGATTTTCAGTTTTTCGGCGATAACTTTCGCTAGACACAATTCCGGAAAATTTCGCAAGAAGAAAAGTTGTTCAGCTCGACGAGCTCTTTCATTTGAGCCCCATATCGACCACTTTTGGAGAAATTTTTAAAAATCCGAAATTTTCCGGGCCGAATATCTCGAAATCCGTAAATTTTCCGGAAATTTCGATTTCAGTTTCGAAATCAGCGTGGTCGACTTACCCTATGACAACCTTTTAAGCAAAATCGGAGACAAAAAATTTTTAAGTCCAAAATCCGGGTTTTCGTGAATTCCCGGATTTTCAGTTTTTCGGCGATAACTTTCGCTAGACACAATTCCGGAAAATTTCGCAAGAAGAAAAGTTGTTCAGCTCGACGAGCTCTTTCATTTGAGCCCCATATCGACCACTTTTGGAGAAATTTTTCAAAATCCGGAATTTTCCGGATCGAATATCTCGAAATCCGGAAATTTTCCGGAAATTTCGATTTCAGTTTCGAAATCAGCGTGGTCGACTTACCCTATGACCAACTTTTAAGCAAAATCGGAGACAAAAAATTTTTACGTTTCCCTTGGTCCCCCCTTACCATTTTTAAAAATTCCGGGAGCCGCCATTCCCGGAATCCGGGAGATATCGGGATGCCCTTACAAACGGGAGCACTTCAGGTCACCCTACAACTATGGTGAGAATTTCAGCCCGATCGGTCCAGCCAATCTCGAGAAAAAGGGGGGGGACACAAATGTTGACCGGAATAATAAATAAATAAATAAATCCTACCGGCATCAACGGGTTGTCGCGCATTTTCCTCTTATTCCTCTGTGCTTATATTGACTCGGGCTAAAACTCAGTTTTGGAACATTTTCAGACTTTGGCCCTATCACAACTTTTTCCCTACTCGCTGAGAGCTTTCAAATAAGTACTATTTTGACAACTTTTAGGACAATTTTTAAAATTCCGGTTTTTTCGAGAATTCCCGGATTTTCAGTTTTTCGGCCGTAATTTTCGCTGGACGCATTTCCGGAAAATGCCGCAAGAAGGAAAGTTGCTCAGCTCGACGAGTTCTTTCATTTGAGTACCATATCGACCACTTTTGGAAAAATTTTTCAAAATCCGGAATTTTCCGGGCCGAATATCTCGAAATCCGTGAATTTTCCGGGAATTTCAATTTCAGATTCGAAATCAGCGCCGCCGATTTACCCTATGACCAACTTTTAAGCAAAATCCGAGACAAAAAATTTTTAAGTCCAAAATCCGGGTTTTCGTGAACTCCCGGATCTTCAGTTTTTCGGCTATAACTTTCGCTAGACGCATTTCCGGAAAATGTCCCAAGAAGGAAAGTTGTTCAGCTCGGCGAGCTCTTTCATTTGAGTACCATATCGACCACTTTTGGAGAAATTTTTCAAAATCCGGAATTTTCCGGGTCGAATATCTCGAAATCCGGAAATTTTCCGGAAATTTCGATTTCAGTTTCGAAATCAGCGTGGTCGACTTACCCTATGACCAACTTTTAAGCAAAATCGGAGACAAAAAATTTTTACGTTTCCCTTGGTCCCCCCTTACGATTTTTAAAATTCCGGGATTCGCCATTCCCGGAATCCGGGAGATATCGGGATGCCCTTACAAACGGGAGCACTTCAGGTCACCCTACAACTATGGTGAGAATTTCAGCCCGATCGGTCCAGCCAATCTCGAGAAAAAGGGGGGGGACACAAATGTTGACCGGAATAATAAATAAATAAATAAATAAATAAATAAAGAAACTTAGCCATATCAAAGGGTTGTCTTTTTTTAAAAAAATGCGACAACCCAATAAATAAATAAATAAAGAAACTTAGCCATATCAAAGGGTTGTCTTTTTTTAAAAAAAATGCGACAACCCAATAAGCACAGACCAATAACAAAGTGTTGCCCATTCCTTTGGAAAAGTGGGCAACACAATAAACATGTCCAGAACATAGGGTTCCAAACCCTTTGGAAAAGGGCGGGAACCCAATAATAATAAGCACAGACCAATAACAAAGTGTTGCCCATTCCTTTGGAAAAGTGGGCAACACAATAATAATAATAAACATGTCCAGAACATAGGGTTCCAAACCCTTTGGAAAAGGGCGGGAACCCAATAAGTCAAAAGGCATCAAGTGGTTCCCGCCCGACATTTTTCCGTTTATAGAATGAGTTTATAATATTCGGGGCCCCATAACTCATTTGTCCTATATTTTGACGCGATGAACCTATTACAACTTTTTATCTACGCAACGAGAGCTTTCGAATGATGCCAATATTAACCCAATCGGACAACTTTCAGTCTTGACCCATTTGACCTGGTTTTGGCCATTTTTGACCCCTTTGAGGCTCCGTAACTCATTTCTCCTACATTTTGGTGTTTTACCCCTATTACAACTTTTTATCCACGCAACGAGAGCTTTCGAATAATACCCATATTGGGGGGTTTCCGTCACTTTCAATTTTGACCATTTGCAGCATCACCGTATCGAGTAATTGCGAATTGTGTGACACTATGGAACCCAGGTGCCCGGAGGGTATTCCCGCATCGGGTGCCACCCTACATGCAAAATTTCAGGCCAACTAGTTGACTCTAGCTCGAGATAAAGGCGGAAAACCCCTTCAAACGGCCGTTTTGGCCGTTTTTGGCCATTTTTGACCCTTTTTCGCCTCATAACTCAAAATAGGTACATTTTCAGGCCTTGACCCAATTACAACTTTTTCATTACTCGCCGAGAGCTTTCGAATGATACCTAAATTAGCTCATTTGGACAACTTTTTTATTTTACTCATTTTTACTCACGGGGGTGCTCCGGGAGCACCTCTGCTCCCCCGGGGCTCCCCGCGCTTCCGGGAGCAGTTCAAGTCAAGACCTTCAAAATGAGGTATCAACCACCTCTCTACCCCTTCCCAATCTCGAGATAGACATGGTGGACACGAAATTGTGGACAATAATAATAAGAAGAATAATAATAATAAACATGTCCAGAACATAGGGTTCCAAACCCTTTGGAAAAGGGCGGGAACCCAATAAATAATAATAATAAACGGACATACCCAGATGAAAGGGTTGCCTTTTTGTGTAAAAAGCGGCAACCCAATAATAATAAATCCTACCGGCATCAACGGGTTGTCGCGCATTTTCTTCTTATTCCTCTGTGCTTATATTGGCTCGGGCTAAAACTCAGTTTTGGAACATTTTCAGACTTTGGCCCTATCACAACTTTTTCCCTACTTGCTGAGATCTTTCGAATAAGTACCATATTGACAACTTTTAGGACAATTTTTAAAATTCCGGTTTTTCCGGGAATTCCCGGATTTTCAGTTTTTCGGCTGTAATTTTCGCTGGACGCATTTCCGGAAAATGTCGCAAGAAGGAAAGTTGCTCAGCTCGATGAGTTCTTTCATTTGTGTACCATATCGACCACTTTCGGAAAAATTTTTCAAAATCCGGAATTTTCCGGGCCGAATATCTCGAAATCCGTGAATTTTCCGGGAATTTCAATTTCAGATTCGAAATCAGCGCCACCGACTTACCCTATGACCAACTTTTAAGTAAAATCCGAGACAAAAAATTTTTAAGTCCAAAATCCGGGTTTTCGTGAATTCCCGGATTTTCAGTTTTCGGCTATAACTTTCGCTAGACGCATTTCCGGAAAATGTTGCAAGAAGGAAAGTTGTTCAGCTCGGCGAGCTCTTTCATTTGAGTACCATATCGACCACTTTTGGAGAAATTTTTCAAAATCCGGAATTTTCCGGGTCGAATATCTCGAAATCCGGAAATTTTCCGGAAATTTCGATTTCAGTTTCGAAATCAGCGTGGTCGACTTACCCTATGACCAACTTTTAAGCAAAATCGGAGACAAAAATTTTTTACGTTTCCCTTGGTCCCCCCTTACGATTTTTAAAATTCCGGGATTCGCCATTCCCGGAATCCGGGAGATATCGGGATGCCCTTACAAACGGGAGCACTTCAGGTCACCCTACAACTATGGTGAGAATTTCAGCCCGATCGGTCCAGCCAATCTCGAGAAAAAGGGGGGGACACAAATGTTGACCGGAATAATAAATAAATAAATAAATAAATAAATAAATAAAGAAACTTAGCCATATCAAAGGGTTGTCTTTTTTTTAAAAAAATGCGACAACCCAATAAATCCTACCGGCATCAACGGGTTGTCGCGCATTTTCCTCTTATTCCTCTGTGCTTATATATATTGGCTCGGGCGAAAACTCAGTTTTGGAACATTTTCAGACTTTGGCCCTATTACAACTTTTTCCCTACTCGCTGAGAGCTTTCGAATAAGTACCATATTGACAACTTTTAGGACAATTTTTAAAATTCCGGTTTTTCCGGAAATTACGGGTTTTCCAATCTGCGGCCATAACTCTCGCCAGAAACATTTTCAGAAAACACGGTAATGATAAAAATTACTCAGCGCGACGAGCTCTTTCGTTTGAGTACCATATTGACTAGTTTTGAGCAAATTTTTCAAAATCCGGAATTTTCCGGATCGAATATCTCGAAATCCGTAAATTTTCCGGAAATTTCGATTCCAGTTTCGAAATCAGCGTGGTCGAGTTACCCTATAACTAACTTTTGAGTGAAATCGAAGACAAAAAATTTTTAAGTCCAAAATCCGGGTTTTCGTGAATTCCCGGATTTTCAGTTTTTCGGCTATAACTTTCGCTAGACGCATTTCCGGAAAATGTCGCAAGAAGGAAAGTTGTTCAGCTCGACGAGCTCTTTCATTTGAGTACCATATTTACCATATGTACCTTTTGAAGAAATTTTTCAAAATCCGGAATTTTCCGGATCGAATATCTCGAAATCCGGAAATTTTCCGGAAATTTCGATTTCAGTTTCGAAATCAGCGTGGTCGACTTACCCTATGGCCATGTTTTAAGCAAAATCGGAGACAAAAAATTTTTACGTTTCCCTTGGTCCCCCCTTACGATTTTTAAAATTCCGGGATTCGCCATTCCCGGAATCCGGGAGATATCGGGATGCCCTTACAAACGGGAGCACTTCAGGTCACCCTACAACCATGGTGAGAATTTCAGCCCGATCGGTCCAGCGAATCTCGAGAAAAAGGGGGGGGGACACAAATGTTGACCGGAATAATAAATAAATAAATAAATAAATAAATAAATAAAGAAACTTAGCCATATCAAAGGGTTGTCTTTTTTTTAAAAAAAATGCGACAACCCAATAAATAATAATAAACGGACATACCCAGATGAAAGGGTTGCCTTTTTGTGTAAAAAGCGGCAACCCAATAAAGTCGTAATGGAGGCCGGCTCTCTTTCTTCCCACAGTGTGGCTTTTTTCAGCTTCTTCCAACTGCTTTTATCGGTGGTGACCAGCAAAAAACTTTAACGTCTGCCACAGATTTTTACAAAAGCATTAGAAGGACATAGAGCAAATATTATTATCACTGCTATAAACGTTCATACTGTGGTAACCAATTAAAAGTGCCCAAAACATTTTACTACGCAAAGCAACCCACGAAATGTTTACCGTATATCCGATGGGCGACTCAACCGCCTCCCCAGGAGCTTTAGCTTTACAGGCAACGTGATAGAATGTAAATAGTAGATGATGATTCGCACTCAAATTCAATGGAAGACGCAGCTTTATCTCATCGTAAAAGGAGGGATTCCTAAAGCAGCAGAATTTAACAAAGTAAAAACAAAGTAGAAGACAAATTAGAGGAAAATTGAACATGGTACAACAGCTGCTAATTAACAGCAAATGTTCACTAATTACTTACGTACTATGTCAAGAAGTTGTCTTAAAGACTTATTTCTCTCAAAGATGCTAGCTTTTTCAGTCAAGATTCAAAACGTGACATTTGTCCCGTGTTAGGAATTGGTCAGCAAATACCAAAACTTACGTTAACGATTTAGATTAACATGCGTCAAGCTAAAGAGCAGGCTGTTCTTACCGAAGGTTATTTTTCACGGTTTTTGCCAGAAATTCCATGTGCAGCTTCAGAAAGTTATCAAAAAGTAAAAAATGTTAGCTGAATTAAATTAAAATGTTTAACCAAACAGCTTGACTCAAAAGATCTCAGAAGTTTTCAAACCCTGTATATGAACGGCCTTTAATTTCCTTACAAAACCGTTGCCAGCTGGGATTTCACAATAGACAAAAATTCGAAAAATTGGAAATTAGCTAGCTTTTGTTCCTAAAATCTACGTACACACGGAATTCTGAAAACAGTAAATTAAACTGTTCAGTTCGATAATCTGTATCGATTATAGTTTTAGTTGGTTTGAAGCCACTCAGATAGACTTTTGAGACAAAAACTTCAAATTTCAAATTTCGGTTTTTTTCAGACTCCTTGCTTAGTTAGCCGGTACTACAGTGTTCTGAAAGTCTTAGAAATGTAAATGTTGGTAATTTTAATCCATAATAGTTAGCACCGTAAATAAACCAAAAATTCAATCAGTTGGCACTCGCCTGTTATGATAGGTGACAGAAGACAACGCATCTGTGGAAAATTCAGGAGAACTTGATTTCCCAAAGATAACCTGCAATGTTACTCAAATAGTCAAGCATAGCTGAACTTTTATACGTTCCAAAAATGTTTCTCAGAACTACCATCGATAACTGGCTATTTAGGTAAAAACTGGAGGGGCTAGTGGGGGGGGGGGGGAGTTGTCCAAAAGAGGAAGAAATAAAATGGACTAAAAATGGAAAATACAGTAAAAACAAATAACCTGTTTCATACTATACTGCTATAACTAAGCTAATAAGTGTTCAAAAATCCTAAAAATATTTTTTATTCAAACATTAACTCGAAATGGTCAAAATTAGCTTACAGGAAGAGCAGACTGTTTATCTTCCGAAGCCAGCAGCTGAACCTTAACGGCGATGTTGCGAGCTGAACCAGGTTTACCAGAAAAGTTCACAGATCGCAGACTGACGTAAAGCAAATTTCTGCAAAAGGCCCAAGCATCACTAACCTGATTTCACTTAATAACATAGTTAAATTACCAAAATAGACGTAACTCTTAACATAAATTAATACTTATATCTAAGATAAGGGCAAAAATACAGAAAATTTATAAAAAAAACAGGAACCGTTTAATTACCTAAAATATGCATTAGGAGCGTAAGTTTCCTTTGCAGGAAATTCCTGGACATATTTCAATGGTCTGGCATCAAGTTGTGGATACGGATCCAATTTGAACAAATCTGGCGACAGTGAATTGGGTAATTCCTCGTGATAGGGGGAGAATTCTAGCTGGAGGGAAGCTAAAACAAACAATACACAGTAATGCCTAATTAAAAACAGAAATTCAAAAAATTCGAACAACTCACAACTCTGTATCTTCAGGTTGTTCTCACAGGCTTTGTTCCCCGAAATTGATCTTCCTCATCTCGGAAACGGGATGTTTCGTTTCCCTACAGGATTCCTTATCTTCCCCTCATCAGGATTGCGACCTTTCTCCTTAAATCTCGGTTTACTTACTATGCACGTACATCGGTTGGCATGTTTTACTGCACTTTTTCACTCTCCCGCCCCTTCGCAAAATTTCAATCCTAGAGATCATGAATCCTTCCCAATGGTAGGCTTACATGGAATACACTTCAACTTTTTAGCCAGAAGTGAAGGCTTTCGGACATCCGCCAAAAGGCGGAACAAATCGTCATCCGACAGTTTATCCGAATCCTGTTTAAAGAGATTGTTCACGGTGACAGTGATCGGTCTAAAGCCGGTGGTCATCATGCTCAGCAGATCTGCCGGATTCGATGCACCGGATACATCGTCCGGAGAGGATCCGCAGGCGGACGGACTGCGAAGCGATGATTTACGGATGAGCGTGGATCCGCTTCCAACTCGCTTCAGACTGCTGGTACCTCCGCCACCACCACCACCGCTGGAGGTGACGGTAGATTTTCTTTCTAAAAACAAACAGAAAAATTATCACAGCGCACAGATGCAACATAATATTATGTAACCTCTCACAGTCCTATAACATCTGATATGACAATGTAGTGCGCATGTCTGTGTGAGGGCTGTTGCTGAGATTCCAACACATCAAACGCCAAAATATTCAAAACAAACTTCAAAATCTCCAATAACGTCACAGATAAATATTCAAAACAAACTTCAAAATCTCCAATAACGTCACAGATAAATAGCAACAGTATTAAAGTAATCTGTGACTGCAGCTATTACATACGTACATACTAATCATGAATATCATGTTAATTACCCAACGTTCCGCCAGCACTAACAGTGCTATCCGTATCACTGACAAAACCGCTCAAATCAACAGATTGCGTAGCCCCCACTGTTGAGGGTATGGAAAAGGTTACTGTCGGTGTGGCCGATCCAGGTGTGACTCCAGACTGCTGAGGCCCGACACCAGAAACACCCAGCTGTTGATGCTCCAACGTACTCGCACCGCTGAACACATTTCTCAGATACAGAGCGGTCCAGGCAAAAGGCATGCGATAAGCCCCCAGGCGTTCACAATATTCAATTGCGTTGCAACGCAGTTTTTCTCGATTCTAAAGCAGAAACACAAGCAAAGCCATTAACTTTGCTAACCACTGGCGTGCGACATTGCATACTGGTTGACGAATTGACACTGTTAGACAAATATATACCACTTCTCGTGTTCATGAATGAGTCTTACAATGCAGCGCTCCTTCTCCAACCAGCAATTTGACAGCTGGACAGAAAACAAAACCCAACTTCTCAACATTGAAGGTTCATGTTTACCGTTAGCAGTCTATATAAACGAGAATCTATACTACGATGGCTACAAAGTTTCGCTGAACAGAAGCCAGAAGTACCTTGTCGTCGCGTGTATAAGCATCGGCAGTCTCTGAAATATCACCTGGCTGAAGACATTTTTCCAACTAAAAACAAATTAACAACACTATAACGGGTAACGCACAACCTGCAAAGATGCAAATCAAGTGTACCGTCATAGAACAACCAGAGACATAACCTGAGATTAAATCCGCAGGGTAGCAGTTGCCTTAATGAGTGCAATTTCGATTCACAAAAAATTAAATATTAAAAATTAAATCTCACTGAGTAGGCACAAATAGTCATACACGCTTACCCGAATTACGAGGTACAGGTGAGGACTGGGGTGGGATATGTTGAATATGGCAGTGCGTGATAGACTGGACACATCCTGATAAGGAATGTGGGATCTGAGTAGGCCCTTCACCTGTTCTGAGTTCAAATCAAAGTAGAAATTCTCGGACACCTGAACCAAAGCCATAACTATGTATTTCCAAACTCAAGGGAAGCAAAAACAGTCTTCAAGAATAAGACAATTAATGACAAGATATACAACTAGCTAGCTAGCCTGACGTACACAAACAAACAAAAAATGTGCCGAATCAAACAATAATACGCAGTTTCGATAATTTTAATAGCACCTTGACTGACAGTGTTCAGTAATAAACAATCTGAACAAATCTAACCAAGCTGCCGACTGTTAATTTTTTACATATCAATTTCTTGAACTGCAATAATGAACTGCATATTACACATATTACCTTTTTCTTTTCTTCAGCATCATACAAGGCCATAGAAGCGAAGACTGGCTCAAACTCAATGTCCAATTTCAGTGACTGCACAGTTACCAGAAACCGATAACCACCTGGCTCAGCCGGAAGCGGAGCAGCCGAACGGCGTTCAATTACTTCAGCCTGAAAAAGCAGTTTAGGATGCTAGCTTACGAAACGGACGGAAATCTAGTTAGTTCATCTAAGCCAAAATTAATTCCAACAAAAATATCTTCAATTTAGTTAGTACTGCTGACCAAAACGGCGGCCACGGGGCGGGGTCAAGAAGTCTAAATCTCCGGTTTGGAGAGGCAAAAGCAAATTTTATAGGCTTTGAACGTTCACCGGAAAAATAAAGGATTTAATATTAGATTTTGTGGTGGTGACCATACACATTTCAACTTCTTCTTCTTCTTCGGTGGCGGCCGGCGGACGAATCCACCTCCACCTCCAAGTCCAGCACACGTCTTAGCAATGGGGTCAAAAGGGGAAGCCCGACAGAGAACCAAGATAGGGACTGCCGGAATAAATGGCATATTGGACCCACAAGCTCGGTAGCATAATTTAAGGAGCAGGAGGCTTGCAACTCCAACATGACTAAGGATAAATCAGTCATGCCCCGCAAAGGTAGAATCCATTTGGCACGCTGGTCAGGCGCCCCAGGGAGCACGTGGAAGGATAATCGCCAACTGCATCGACCACAGCAAGTAGGAAATCTCCAACCGGACGCGGATTCTTCTGCCCCCCAATTCATTTCACCTTCAACTCCCCCATTTTGTTTGACCATGAACACTCCCAAAAAACTAGGTGCGAGCCTGCTGTTGGTTTAATGAATACAGCTGTATTATTATTACTATATACTATAAAGGTCACTATATATCACTGTGTTGCCGTATAGCTGGAAGGCAAACTTTCGATACAGCAACTTGGTGCTTAGAGAAGGAGTAATCAATTCACCTCATGTTGTAGAGGATATAGTGCCATAATATTAGATTGTCGAAATTTTTCACGACGTGATTCATTGATTAAATCAATATCATCGTAGGAGGTACGATCGGTGATACCTGCAATAGTATACAAAATAGACCATTGAAATCTAGAGGGGCATAGAGGTCAAGGACAGGATATCAGGAATTTACGAAACCAAGGCTTTTTCAAAAATTTTTAAGATCAGCCAAAACTTGAAAACATTTTCCCATCGAAATATCCATTGAACAACAAGAAAGAATTATTTTACCAAATATAGTCAGGGCGCGGAAAAAACACCCGAAAAGATGGGGAGAAAAAACACACCCACCCAGAGAACTCAAGGTAGCAGATACAGAGACCTAGTATAGCGCAAATGAAAGCGCTATCTTTTTACAGTAAAACCATGCCCATAAGGTTGGTATGGACCAAAGCGGTCTATTCTGACAGTGTTCCAAAGTTGGCCCCTTAAAACACCTCTAAAACCTAAGAAATTTTAAATTTTGCTAAGCTTATTTCTAGATTCCTATAAGGAAAACTTAGCTAGTCTTTGGCATAGGGGTATATGTGGACCCCTCTAGCGTTTGGTATAGACGACAGCCTCCTACCGTTTATGCAGGCTGAGTACTGTGTGTTTTTTCTCCCCGCCCATTTTGACCCCTCAGCGGGGAAAAACACACCACCCAATTTTTACAAATAGTCCAATATGTAGTTCTGATCAATACTGATGCTCTTAAACGATAAAGCGGGTCTTGTTTTGTAATTCTGGTTCAAAAATACGCACTTAGAGCTTCTAATAGCTCATAAATTAAGAATGAAGATTTGCTGCATCATTGTGTCAGGTTTCATAAGTTTACAAGGCAAAATTTTAAAAATTTTAAGAAATTGCAATTTAACGCCAAAAACAAATAATGATAAACAATGACATTTGCAAGTGTTTTAGCATATTTATAGTTGTCTGGGTGCTGTTTTTGTTGCGATATTCGATCATTTCATGGGTTCAGGAGCCTTGACGTGAAATGCATCTGACTATGTCCAATAAGCAGCCTTTCTATTGAAAACAAAGTGCACCATGCTTTTTAGCATGGCCAAAAATGTACAAACAACCTTTCATATGTAACAGTTAGTGCCCAGCGGATCACCTGGGATTATTTTTAGTACCATGTTTTTCCCCGCCGGTATGTTTTCCCCCAAATTGCAGGGAGAAAAAACACAGACAAAATCGATTATTGCTACTGATGTACAAGGGATCAGGCGGATTTCTATACATGAATCGATAGAACTAGGAGCGATATATATACAATGGTACAAACGCGAGCTTTCTCAGCCTTAAGTCAAAAAAGTTACAGCCTTAGTTCCGTATGTGTTTTCCCCCGCCCTGACTATATGTCGCTCAAAGCTGTTATACAATTGTGTTATACAGTTGTAAAAAATGCTAAAAAGTGACAATTCAATAAGCTCACATCCCGGTTTATGTCCGAAGCCTGTACTCAAATCAATGACACAACACATTATTGCGTACTTCCTTCTCCATGCAAAAAATTGTAAAATACAAAAACAGGAACGAACTGACTCAAACCCTACCAGGAATGGTGGATTCAGCAGCTGACTGTCGCAGGTCCACTGAGCTGGCCCAGGAGATCCTTTCCGTTGCAGCAGAGTCAGTACTACAGCCTGTGGAATCCGAAGCAAAAGATGCCCGCTGAGACAGCTAAAAGAAAACTAGAAAAATACGTTTGCATCCATGAAAAACACTAAATATTTCTTATCTTGAAACAGTACAATTTTAGTGGAATAACCATTTTAAACCAGTCACAGTCAATTGCAACAATGAATGCAAGAAATTAGGTGCAGTTCATCCCTCATTTTGGTCTCCACAAATGGAGCGGCGTCTAGATTTCATGCACTGTGAGAGAGATGGGATGTAAACCTGTGCCTGCATCCCTCTTCCAAACTTGAAATTGTAAGAATCGTCCTGTCCAACACAACCCAAGGTTACAGGGAAAAGGAAGACCGGGGCATCCCGGGAAATTTGCTTCCCCTCCCTTGAAGTTTTCGGGTAAACCAATTTTTGGCAGAAATAGGCACATTTTCGAAAATTCGCCGGTTTCGTGAAAGATCTCGAAAAATGTCAATTTTGAGCCTAAATTCCGGCATTTTTGAACTCTCTTTACGTTTCACCCTGCAAAAACTGCCAAAAAATACTAAAGACAGGAGGATATGCGCAGTTGGCGATACCAATTGCGATTAAACCACAAATGCAAGTTAAAAATAGTTTTGTTTCCGGAAGCACTCACTTGTACAAAAACTCATTCCACCATGACAAATTCCTAACTAGCGAAGTAGCGAGAATGGGTTGCCGCTGCTATCTCCGTTTATTGAAAGATCTTTTAAAAGCAGCAACTGACTCCTGAATGCTCCCATGTACACGTATTCGTGTTATACGCATCGAGACCTTCCATTTGAGTACCATATTAACCGTATTTTTAAAAAATGCCACTGCGTGGTCGTTTTGGTCGATTTTGCCCATATCTGGTCACTTTGAAGCTCCATAACTCAAATCCCTGCGATTTTAGCACTTTGGCCGTATTGCAACTTTTTATCAGCGCAACAAGAGCTTTCAAATGAACCCCCTATGGGGCAATTTCCGTTACTTTCAATTTTGACGAATCACAACGTGACAAATCACATCATGACGAAAGTTTGCAGAATCACAGTATCGAGTACTTTCGGGGGAGCCATCCGGGTGTCCATCTGGTGTCCATCCATCTCATCACACCCTCAACTCACCTCACCCCATTCAAAATTTCAACCGAATCAATAAAGCCAATCTCGAGATAGATGGGGGGACAGGGCTGGCTTTTTTTATAGGCAAAAGTTTCGGGGGAGGAAGTACGGATTTCTGGGGGCGGGGGGGGATATTTAGCAAAAAGTGCTTAAAAATAGCTATTTTTGCTACTGAGCTAAAAATTAACTGTTTTTACCTAAATTTAAGCTTAAAATAGCTAAACATGCTTTGAAATGTCTAAAAATCCGGCGAGGCCGGAAAAGTTTTCTAAATTTACCCTCAAAACCCTATATTTCCGGGCACTTTAGAGTTCTGGGGGTAAGGCCCGAGCCCTGAGGGGGCAACTCAAGTCGGGGGGGGCAATTTCTGGGGGGTGGGAGGTGGCGGATCCGGATGAAAGGGTTGCATTTTTTGTGAAACAAGCGGCAACCCAAAAGTACTCTGCACCCTGTCGTCTGACTATCCCCAAACTTGGCCAATATGGAAGCCAATGACGTTGAAATACAGTTAAAAAGAACGACGCACCACATCCTGTTCATTACAGGAAGGAGGCTTTTCATAGAGATCAATTTCATAATGCTGTTTTGGTAAAGCTTGAATGGTAATTGGACGATCAATAGACTGAACCTGATAACTGGATCCGGTAGCCAATGACTGAAATCTAAAATTTATATACACAAATAATGGCGTATTTAAAGAAATTTATATATAAATGTATTGTTCAGTTCACCGTTCATCGGAATGAGTTCGCCTAAACAAGCAAGACCGAAGGCTTCCTGGTAGCAAAAGAGCTGATAGAACGTTAGTCCCACTTAGCGTTAGATCAAAATCATGTCTGACCGACCTTGAAGACACCGGCAATACGTTGTTACAGTGATAATTGCTCGAACCAACCATGATGACGCAGGGTATTTTTTAGGTATTTTTTAGGTATTTTTTCCGGCAGGAGGGGGGATTTTTTGCAAAACTGAGCCAAACAAATGGTATATTTTGGTGTATTTTGCATGGTGAAACACAAAAAGTTCTCAAAAATGTCAGGATTGAAGCTAACAATAGTAGCAATTTTTATGAAAAAATCTCTGGCGAAGCCGGAAAATTTTTGAAAATTGGCCTATTTTTGGCAAAAATTTGGGCCTCCAAAAAATCATCCCGGGGAGGAGCAAAAATCCCGGGAGGGGGCGACTTCGGGGGGGGAGGCATTTTCGGGGGAAGGTCAATTTCGGGGGGGGGCCCCGCCCCCCCCCCTGAAAAATACCCTGATGACCTATGCTACTAGAGATGTCAACAAAACTGCTGTACTACCACCTTTCCAACAATTTTGCAGTGAGCTTCAATTAGGCAAAGCTTACATACATACATCAAGATATATACGACATCAGAAAGGTCTGGGCTTATTCTAGTGGGTGGGGGGGGGGGGGGGGGCCCCCCCGTAAACACCCTTCCCCCCCCCCCCCCCCCAAAAACCCCATTCCCCCCCCAAAAACCCCCCCCCCCCCCAAAAAGTGGGTGCCCCTTTTGGTACCCTGAAAAAATCGCTGAGAAGGCCAAATTTTCAAAAATTTTCCGGCTTCGCCGGAGATTTTTAGTCGATTTTTGCCTATTTAAGCACTATTTTTGCACTAAAAACGAACTTTTTTGGCGATTACTATAAAAATAGCGCTATTTTTAGCATGTTTTTAGA
The DNA here is from genome assembly GCA_030248195.1 of Trissonchulus latispiculum. Classification (NCBI taxonomy): domain Eukaryota; kingdom Metazoa; phylum Nematoda; class Enoplea; order Enoplida; family Ironidae; genus Trissonchulus; species Trissonchulus latispiculum. The sequence continues at coordinate 2,444 of JASAND010026020.1, read as the reverse complement.
AAAATTTTGAAAAATTTTCGCCCCCCCCCCCAAGAATGACTCGCCCCCCGAGGGCCCCCCCCCAAAGAGCCCCCCCCCCCAAGAAAAATTCCCTAGAATAAGCCCAGAAGGTTGTTGTCATTACATAATATTGTTGTTGTTGTCATATAGTTGTCATCAGCCTGTTGTCATTACAAATATATAACAAAAACATCCATACATATAAATACATAATATGAAACATTTACTTTCGTTGAACCACAATAAAATCAGAAGCATAGGCCCGTATAACATCTCTAACATGGTGTTTCAAACTGTCTCTAAAAGATAAAAGGTCAAATTTAGAATAGTCATTAATCACTAGTAACAAAAATGCCCTAACGGTCATTGCTAAAGGGGAGAATAGGGAAATGCTGCTAAAGCGGAAAAATGCCAATAGTTTCGTGCAGATTAATGTCTGCTCAGCGCCTAAAATTATTGAAACCAGCTTTTGGCACAGAATAGGGAATCTAGCCAGCGCCTAAAATGATTGAAACCAGCTTTTTGGTGCAGAATAGGGAATCTAGCCAGCGCCTAAAATGATTGAAACCAGCACTTTGCTGCGGAATAGGGAATCTAGTCAGCGCCTAAAATGATTGAAACCAGCGTCTGGGGTAGAATAGGCGCCTCTCGCCATCCACCCTATTCGCGTGAAGTGCTCAGATACGTACTCAATCGCAATGGCGTAAGTTCGGTTGGTTTGGATTGAGAAGGCTTATGAGATAACTTGTGAGTAGAAATGATAAAGTAATTCCGCACTAGGAGCTGTCTGCTGGACTGAACACTGTGATGGTGTCATGTAATGTGGCCTCCGCTGTGACTGAATGAAATGAAAATGAATCAGTCACTATGAAAAAAAATTAGTTACCGCGCCCCTAAGATAAAATACGTCTACGTACTGTAAGTACATAAACGCATTTGGCTTCGTCAAGTCCACTCAAATTCTCCACCACGATAGCGTATATATATAGCACATAGAATACATAAACGTGTAAGTATATATATTTAACATGACAAATTTTGTTCCATGATAAAGTTTGTTCAGCCTCTGAGCAACATGTGCAAAACCGAGTTAGCATAATGCGTGAGTTCATACATTCAGCTGCACGCAAATAATTGTACAACACCTGGCATTGTTCGGCAGAACATCATCCCTCTACCTAAAGTAAACTGGTTTTCGAACTTCACGAGGAACTGCTGATGCACTCACACGCACACTTACCGACCTATGTGACACAGGTATACACGCAAATATCAAGTGCTTATTGGCTAAGTTCATTTCTGCAGAAATCTTCGAGTTCACGCGAATAAATTGGATGGCAAGAGGCGCCTGTCTATACAGCCTTTAGTTTCAATCATTTTGAAGCGCTAATTAGATTCCTATTCCCGCAGCAAAGTGCTGGTTTCAATCATTTTGAAGCGCTGGCTGGGTTCCCTGTTTTCTGCACCCAAAAGCTGGTTTCAATGTTTTTAGGCGCTGGCCGGATTATATATTCTTGTATGGCGCAAAATGCTGGTTTCAATAATTTTTGACGCTGAGCAGGCGTGAGTGTTCACGAAACTGTTGGCATTTTTTCACGCTTTAGCAAACCTTACCTATTCTCCCCTTTAGCAATGACTGATTCAGGCATTTTTGTTACAAGATTTCTTGTATTTTTCCGCTGTAGATCACATACGTATTTCTTTTCGACTTTAATAAGCAACCGGCATTTTCACGGATCAAGATGTGTGTAGCAATGTCGGGGAGGCTAAGTAACATAGAGTGGGTTTAGGATCAAATCCAAAATACTTTTATTAGGACCTTTTATGCAAAGTTGTGTGCCCACAAAAGCGAGTCGTTGCACCCGCTTTTCTGAATCGCTGTCTGTGTGCGGGGTTAATGGCGGCACCGCGTGGGGAAGGATAGAAATCAAAATAGCAGACTCTTTTAAGGGCACTTTTAATACGACTTTTAGACCAGCAAAAGGGATCGTTGGTTTTGCGCAATTTTCTGAATGGCTGGCTGATGATGTGCCGAGGGGGGGAATACGGCTGCGCGTAGGGACATAGAAATCTAAATAGCAGGCTCTTTTATGCGAATTTTAGAACGCAAGTGTGTGTTTAACGCAGTTCTTTGATCGGTTGCCGATATTTGGGGTGGGGGGGCGCGGCTGCGACGCGTGGGGTAGGATAGAAATTAAAATAGCAGACTGTTTTAATACCACTTTTTATGCTAATTTGAGACCGCAAAATCGTGGGTTTAGCGCAGTTTTCTGAATGGCTGGCTGATGATGTGCCGAGGGGAGGGATGCGGCTCCGCGTGGGGACACAGAGATTTAAATAGCAGGCTCTTATATGCGAATTTGTGAACGCAAATGAGTGTTTAATGCAGTTCTCTGATCGGTTGCCGATATTTGGGGGGACCTTGGTCAGGGCGCCACAGGCCG